>PVIW01001662.1:0-275153 GCA_004026585.1 Noctilio leporinus | reverse complement strand
TTCTTTGATTTCCTTTGCCCTTGGTGAAGTATCAGTAAACATATTTTTGCGTAGGATATCCAAAAGTTTACTGCCTATATTTTTCTCCAGGACCTTTATGGTGGCACTGCTTATGTTTAAATCTTTTATCCATCTTGAGTTTATTTTGGTGTATGGTGTAAGTTGGTGGTCTAGTTTTATCTTTTTGCATGTTGCTGTCTGGTTCTCCCAACACCATTTGTTGAAGAGACTGTTCTTAACACTACTGAGCTATATACATTTAAAACTGATGAAGAAGGTAATTTTTATATTATGTGTATTTACCACAATTTAAAAATGTTAAGCCCTGGCTAATGTGGCTCAGTTGATTGGAGTGTCATTCCATAACCGAAGGGTTGTGGGTTTATTTCTGGTCAGGGCACATACCTAGGTTACAAATTCCATCTTCTCTCTGAGTGTGGGTCCATGTGAACTTCCCTCCCCACCTCAACTGTGCAGAGGCATGTGACCAGGCCCACAGAAAGAAGGCAACCAATCGATGCTTCCTCTCTCTTTAAAAGCAATGACAAAAAGAAGTCATTGGGTGAGGGCAGAAAAAAAAAAAGTTAAAAAAAAAGAAAAAAGAGGTCAAGAGTTGATCATGCAGGACAAATGCTTCAGCTGGCATCTGCATTTCTTCTGCTTGGAGCTGACATCTCCATGTATAGTTCAGCCTTATTTAGATTTTCAACGATTTAAGCATTTTAACTTAACTTTCATTCTACCTATGCTCTAGTTGGGACTTGACCTTATAATCGTGCCTTCTCGAATTCCATTTTATTAACTGGGTTCTTGCATCTCCTAAAAGGGGCCAACCTGATGTCTCCAGGACTGGGTCCTGCCTTGCTGGTGTAATCCCTTTCCTTTTCAAACCCTAAAGATGACTTTCTGCCTGCACTGAGATCCTGGATGCTTCAACTAGGGTGACCAACTGTCCTGGGTTACCTAGGACTATCCTGGTTTTAGTGCTGAAATTCCTATAGTCCTGAGCAAACTGGGACAGTTGGTCACCCTACCTGCAACTGTCGTCTCTCTGTAGGCGTGTCCTTCAGTGTTGGACCCTCCAATGCCTGTCCAGCGGCCCTTGGTGGAGGCAGGGATGAGCCTGGCAGGGGCCTGAAAGGCAACAACCTGGAGTCAGAGGCAGTGCCTGGAGCCATTACTAAAGCAACTTGATAATGGAGACACAGAGGACGAGGAAAAGCTATATTTGGAAGATTCTAAAACTCAAAACTAGGAGGCCAAGAAGAGAAAAGTTGATGCTAAGAAATAATGTTTAAGAACTGTGCTGAGATTTTGACACAAATTTACTCATTAAGTGCTCACAATTTTACAAATTAGACACTATGATCACCATTCTATAGGTGAGAATGCCGAGACTTATAATAGACAATTGTTTTTGCCAAACTTTGAATCCAGGCCATCTGATTTTAAACCAGTAGCCCAGGAAGCTGTAAAACAGATGTAAAACCTGGTTTCCTACCTAGAAATCTTCATTTAATTGGTCTGGGGTGTCACCTTGGTTTTTGGATTTTTACAGACTTTCCAGGTAGTGTTAACATGCACCCAGGGTTTGTTTGTTTGTTCATTTGTTCTTCAGTTAGAGTTGATGTTCAATATTATATTACTTCCAGATGTGCAGCATAGTGGTTAGAAATGTCTATAACTTATAAAGTGAACCTTCCAATGAATCTTGCGCCCAGACACCATGTACAGCTATCATAAAATGACTGTATTTCTTAAGCTGTATTTTTCATCCCCATGACTATTTTGTAACTGACAATTTGTACTTCTTTTTTTTCCTTAATCTTTACCTAAGAATATGTTTATTGATTAAAAAAAATTTTTTTAATGATTTTATTTATTATTTTCAGAGAGAGGGGAAGGGAGAGAGGCAGAGCGGGAGAGAAACATCAATGTATGGTTGCCTTTCACCTGCCTCCATCCAGAGAAGACCTGTCTGGAGATCTGGCTTGCAACCTGGTTATGTGCCCTGGCTAGAAATTGAACCAACAACCTTTGGGTTCACAGTCTGGCACCTATCCACTGAGCCACCAGCCAGGGCTCAATTTGTACTTCTTAATCTCTTCACCTTTTTCACCCATCTCCCTCAATCCCCTTCCCTTCAGGCAACCTCCAATTTGTTCTCTGTATCTATAAGTTTATTTATGTTTTTTGTTTTGTTTTGTTTTATTTATTTTGCTCTTAGATATCCACAAATAAGTGAAATCATATGGTATTTTTCTTTCTCTGACTTGTTTCACTTAGCATAATACCCTCTAGGCACATCTATGCTGTTGCGAATGCTAAGATTTCATTCACTTTTTATGACCAAGTAATGTAATATTTTATCGTATATATGTAACACCCCTTCTTTAGCCACTCATCTTTGATTGGAGCATTTGATTCATTTATATTTAAACTAATTGTCGATAAGTATAGAGTTATTGCCATTTTTTTTGTTTTTTGATTGTACTTTTTCACTATTCCTTTTTTATTTTCTTATATGTTGATGACTTTCTGTAGTGCTGGGTTTGGATTCCTTCTCTTTATTTCTTGTGTATCTCGTGTACATTTTTGTGGTTACCATGATTTTATACATATAAATAAAATCTATATAATGTGTGTGTGTATGTGTGTGTGTATAATCTTTATTGTAGTCTATTTTAAGTTGATGGGCACTTGAGTTTTAGTACATTCTAAAATCACTATTGTTTTTATCCATCCACTCCACATTTAAGTTTTTGTCATTATATTTTACATTTTGTGTGTGTGTGTTTGTGTATATCACTTAATTTACTATACCTACATGATATTCCTACTTTTGCCTTTTAATCCTTGTACTAGCTTTAGTGTTGGTTGGGCCACTGCTTTTATTACCTGCTTGCCTTGTTAAGGAGAATTTTTTCTTTGCAATGTTTTCATATATACATATATATGTGGATATATTTGTGTGTGTGTGTGTGCATATATATATATATATATATATATATATATATATATATATGAGATTTGTCCAGAAGGTATCAAGCCCATGTCAATATAATTAAAACAGTTTCTGTGGCTAAAATACATATATATATATTTCTTTTTCTTCTTAAAGAAGTCCCTTTAAATTTTATTGTAATACTGCTTGGTGCTGATGAACTCCATGTTTTTCCTGTCTGGGAAGCTTTTTATCATTCTCAATGGTAGCTTTGCTGGCAGGGTAATCTGCTTGTAGGCTCTTGCTTTTCATCACTTTGAAAATTTCATTGTTATGCTTGATGTTTTCAAAAGGTTCCTTTTAAAGTAGTCTCATTTTTTAAATGCTTTTTCTTTTTGCTATTCTGATTGTTTTCTACTCCCTTGTCTTCCAAATTCCTGATTTGATCCTCTGCTTCATCTAATCTGCTGTTGATTCCATTGAATGGGTTTTTTTTTTTTTTAAGATTTTATTTATTATTTTTAGAGAGGGGGAAAAGAGAGAGGCAGAGAGGGAGAGAAACATCAATGTATGGTTGCCTTTCACCTGCCTCCAGCTATGGACCTGGCTGGAGACCTGGCCACCTCATTAATGTGCCCTGGCTGGGAATTGAACCAGTGACCTTTGGATTCGCAAGCCAGCACCTAATCCATTGTGCCACCAGCCAGGGCTGAATGTATTTTTTATGTCAGTGATTGTATTCTTCATTTCTGACTGGTTCTTTTTTATGCGTTCAATTTCTCTGTTGAAGTTCTTACTGAAGATCTTCTTCTAAGTTCACTGAGAATCCGTACAACCTTGTGTTTTGAACTCTACATCTGGTAGACTGCTTGCCTTCATTTTGTTTAGTTCTTTTTCTGGACTTTTATTATCTTCTTTCATTTGGGACATATTTCTTTCTCTCCTCACTTGGCTGTCTCCTTGTGTTTGTTTCTATGTATTTACGTAAAGCTGCTATGTCTCTTGGTTTTGGTATGGAGAGGCCTAATGTAGCAGGTGTCCTGTGGGGCCCAGACTCTCCAGTCACCTGCTCCAGGTGTTCCAAGTACATCCATTGTGTGGTTTATGTTTTCTTTCTTGTAGCTGAGCCTTGGTAGCTGTGGGCACATCAGTCAGTGGGATTGACCCTCTAACTGACTGGCGGTGAAGAATGGTCATGACTATAGCATGTAGGCTACTATGCAGGGGCTGACACCAGGGAGCAGAATTCACTTTCATAGGCTCTGGTGCCTTTTGAGTTCACTATTTGGGTATATTATTTCAGGTGTTAATTGGGTGGGACTCTAGAGTGGTATGAGGCAGGCCACCAGATATGTTATTTCTGGGACCTCTTGAGAGGGGCTCCAATGCAGGTCATGTCGGGCCACATGGTAGGAACTACAAAGTGACCTGCAGTTAGTAGTAGCATCCTGTGCTGGGTTTTGGGATGCCTGGCAGTGATTTTGTTGTGATCCAGGCATGTGGCTACTTGTCAAGAGGTACATGGCATGCCAAGACCAGAGACTCCTTGTTAGGGGTAGGAAAGTTCACAGTGCAGGTCCAGGCTGGCTGCATGTGTAGATTCGTCTCTGAAAGAGGTTTGGGCTGGGCATATGAATTGGGTGGGGCAGGGTCTCTGGGAATCACCAGGATGGGGCAATCAGTTAGCCAAGGTAGTTGAGACTCAGACTTGGTGCCTGCCTGCACTTGTGGGTTGTGTATGGGTAGAGGGCTTAACAAAGGAACAAGGGTGCCTGCCAGCACTTTAGTTCCCTGGAGAGCTACCTCTGTTGCCCTTGTCCTGAAGCCAGATAATTCACTTCCTCCCCATATGTCCCTGGTGCTTTTTTAGCTTCTGTTCCTTCTCTGGAGCTTAGGGCAACTATTTGTGAACGAGTGAGTGAGTCTGTCTATGTTCAGGCCCTTTAACAGGATGCCTAGGTCAACCTCAGCTCTATTTCACCTGGACTGAGTCCCTCTGGATTCTCACAGCCAGATGTTGTGGACATTCAGCTTCCAACACTGGTGCTCTGGGCTGGGAAGCCTGGTATATGTAGGTCTGATACCCTTCTCTTCTTAGTGGGGACCTCTGCTGCCCAGATATCCCTCCCAATTCTTAACTGCCACTTGTGTGTGTGAGGTAAGCCTATGTTGCGTCTTCTTTCCTGTTATCATTCTTGTCATGGCCTCCTCTTTAGTTATAGGAGTTCTGTTCAGGTAGTCTTTGAGTGGTTCTCAAGGGTGGTTCTGTAATTTAGGTGTAATTTTGATGTGGTTGTGGGCGGAGGTGAGCACAACATTTACCTGTTCTGCCATCTTGACCAGAAGCCCCACCCTGGGTAAAGCCCAGTTTTCTCATAGCTACTCATTCTACTTTACTGAAGGCAAAAGTTCAGAAGATGGGCAAAGAACAAGGAAGTTGGACTGAGAACAAGGGTGGAGAGTCAGGACAAGGTACTCAGGTGATCACCATGAATGTAGCCAGTGTGCTGTTACTTTCTTCTATTGGCTACTGATGATGAGTGGATACGACAGGTTTCGAAATGCCATTGGCATTTTTGTTGTCTCTTGACTTCTTCCCAACTCGCTACCTGGCCTTCGCAACTGGGCTGAATTAAAATCAGGTCCTGGTCTCTTCCAGAAGTCCTATCTTGAAAAATCATTTTGACTTAAAAAAAACAACAACATAAAACAACTCTCCTTTTCTCTTCACCCAGCACCATCCTTTTTGCCCTCTGAAAAGAGACAGAACCAGGACCTAGATTTTAAGATTTTACTTATGTGGGTAAGAGTTTATCATTTTTTTTTTTTTTTTTTTGGAAAATGTATTAGTTATACGGGTCTAAGTGCATTACTTATAAGATTACCTGCCATTATCAGGTATATAATTCAATTTTTAATTTTCTTGAAGATCCTCAACCAGGTACTATGAAATCAGAGATATCCACACTTTGGAGTATACCACTCAACCACCCATTAAGATTGATTCTTAGGCAAAAACCAATCAAGTTTACCCAGCTCCCAAGTTCACAAATGCTGCTCTCACAGCTCTGGGTGTGAGTACTTCCAAAAAAAAGACCAAATTTTATATAATGGCCCCACAACATGGTCCATCTATCACCATAAAAACCAGGTCTTACAAACACCCAACATCAAATAAATCAAGCTAAGAGTCCAATTCCTGTTGGCGAATGTAGAAGTTTCTGGAAACTTCTTTCTTTCTTCAGGTTCAAACTTAAAAAAATATATTCAGACATTTTTAGATTTCTAGTAACTTTCTGTTTCCTAAATAGATCTGAGTTAACAATCCTGTGGTGCTTATAGAAACACAGGAATAGATTGACCCTCTCTTCCTTGGTGGTACTTGGCCAGGAGAGGGATTTTGAAATAGACTGATGGGCTGGGGTATGGGACATCTCTGGCCACAGGACAGGGTGAAGTTCTGAGTGGTGTCTGAGTCTGGCTTCATCAACACTGGCTCTGACCACTAAGTCAGGGGTCAGCAAACTGTGGCCATAGGCCAAATCCAGCTAGCCTGTCACTTTTTTTAATAAATAGAGTTTTATTGGAACACAGCCAGTGTGTGGAATGGCAAAGTTGACTAAGTGTGACAAAGACCATATGTTCTGCAAAGGCCAATTTACTATCTGGTTCAGAAAAAGCTTGCCAACTTCTGTATTATTACTTGTAGATTTAGAATATAATTGATTGAAAAATATTAAATTTGCCTCTAACCTCTTTTGAAGGTCAAGACCAAACCAAAACAGCCTACCACTTGAATGTGGTACCTCTGCAATTTGAAGTCAGCCCCTTAAAGGCACTGAGACAGTGCTGGTCTATAGTTGGCATTCACATTTTAGTTTTGCAAACAGTCATAATAAAAACAAGCTTGTGTTTTTCCAAACACATTGGAAATTATAAACTAGTGTTTACTGCAATTTGGATTTGTGCTCTAGCAAAAGAGAAAAAAAAAAAAAAAAAAGGCTGAGGGGAAGCCTATCTGGAAAATTTTTCCAGGACCATCAGAGTTTTATTCAGGTTATAGGAACGCTTGACCGTTTCTTTGATTATTATTATCTTTTGGAACTTAATTGTCCCCTTGGGTCTTATTGTTCTCAAAAAAATTTTAAACTAGTGAGTCAGAGCCTTGCTGCAATGAGAAAAACATTTGATTTGGTCTCACAGAACTTTGCTAGCATGAAAGATGATGTGAGGTGCAAAGATGTCACAGGATGAACTAAATATAGGCCTTGCAAGGCACTCCCAGGCTCAGCCGTTTCTCTGCAGACAGAGGCCTGCTACATGTCATGAGGCTCCTCCCTTTCTTTGCCTTGTGCCTTTTGCACTACTCTGAAGAACCGGTCTCCTCAGGGTAGAGCTCATGGAGCTGTTTCTAAATTCCCCAAGGACACAAGATACTGGGGTGCTGCCTGAACATGTCACTAGAGAAAATAAGCTGGCGTGGTGACAAGCAGCACAGAGCAGGGAAACTTAAGACACTCTGTTAAGACATGTTTTCTTCCCAGGTTTTAAAAAAAATTTAATCCTTACCCAATGATATGTTTATTGATTTTAGAAAGAGAGGTGGGGAGAGAGAGAGAAAAAAAAAAGAAAGAAACATTTATGAGAGAGAGAAACAAATATCAGTCAGCTGCCGATGGGGGATTGAACCTGAAAGCTGGGTGTGTACCCTGACCAGGAATTAAACCTTTCAGTGTACAGCTCGACATTCCAACCAACTGAGTTCCTAGCCAGGATGTTTCCCCAGTTTTTAAACTAATTTGCTATGCATTTGTAAGGGCACTTAGTTGCTAAGTGTGGTGACACCATAGGGTAGAACTTTTCAACTTGCTTTTTATAACAAATGAGTTGGACAATGTCGTTTACAGATTAAACAAGGAGAATGTGCATTTCTAATGACATGAGAATATTGATGAGATAATGTCACTTGACAGGGTGTGTGAACAATACTATATTTAAACCAAAAAGGTATTGTCAAGCTGATCTTAAACTTTCTTACTTGTCATAGGTTGGTGGGCTTAACGTCTTCTCAATGGTCTATGATGGCAGGTAGGACCCTGGTTTTATGACCCTTCTTGTGATGGAGTCCCCACTTCCTTAAGCACAGAGTCTAGACCCCATTTTGTAGAGGAGAAATGCCCCCAGCAGAGGGAGAACAAGGATCTTTCATTTGCCTCTGATTCACTGTGACCATGAAAAATTTTGATTACAAAGCATGGAAAAGTCGAACTTTTTCCCTTGAGAAACATTTTCTTGAGAGCGTCTTCCACCCACCTATACACCCTATATATGTAAAACTTCTTTCTTGGGCACTAAAGAAAGCAGGGACCTCTGCAATGGCAAGGGAGAGTTGGAATAGGTTGCTGACAGCAGGGGATTCAACCTGGCGGCAACCTGGTCTTTGGTGGCTACACTGGTTAATGTAAGTGCAGTTGCTGTAACAGATAAAGCTTACAATCTTAATAATTCAGTTTTTACTCATGAAAGTACTCATTAGTGTTGGAGAATGGGGTGGGGAGAACGGGGTGGTCAGGGCACTTTCCCCAGCCTTTGGATGATACAGGCTGAGAGATGTTCTGCTGTTTCAGCAAATGATTTTCATAGAGGACTTTGGCTAGACATCCAGCCAATGGACAGAGGAACACATGGGAGGTTATTTTGGCTCAGACCTGGGACTGGATCACACAATTTCTGCCCAAACTTTAGTGCCAGATCTGAGGCACAGGACCATGGAAGAAAGACTTGGAAATGTAGTCTAATTGTGTGTCTAGGAGGAAAGATAAAAAAAGAAGTTTTGTGTGGACTAAGCTAATCTCTCCCACAGTGTCCAAAGTTCCCTTTCCAATGTGGCTGATGTTGATGCCAGGTATCTGGTGGGTTCAGAACAGGTGCTAGTCTTCAAGCAAGGGGGAGCCTTGAAATAAGATAATGAATTGTCTCTGCTTCTGAGAGCTTCTGTTTAGTTTGAAGAGACCAGAGGAAAATAGGGTTTAGTCCTCTGTGGATGGGAAGAGTTAGCTAGGAAAAACCAGGCAGAATTATAAGGTGGAAGATCACAGCCAAGTGACCTGAGCCCAAACAGTTTTCAGTTTCTGGAAAAACTAAAATGATCTAAGGAAATCCAAGATGGAAACTGAGTCATGATTTCTTGGCCAGTGGAACAAATTAGGAAATGTTGTACCCTGGGCTCTGTGTAGGTGCTCAGGGTCTAGGACAGATGTTCAGGGTATGATGTAGAAAGTCTAATTCTAGACCATATCACTAGTGGAGAGGGCTCTCTAGGGTTCTCCCAGACTCAGTGGAATGAACCTTGGAGCTGAGTAAAGGTCTCAAGTTTCTTCAATTGGCTGGGACTGAGGAATGTAGGGTTACATATGCCCATTTCTTTCTTCCCTTGAATCTAGTAGACATTATGTTTGAGTCCCCAAGGTCAATTTTACTACAAATCTAACTCTATTTCAGTAACTCTATTTAATCTGTCGAGGCAACTTGGCAGAGCCAGAGTCACCCATGTGACTCTGCAGTTGTACGATTCATGAGAAAGTGTTACCAGTTCCCTTGTAGCTGTCTGGGATCACTTCACACCCAGGAGCAACACCTCCTGAGGTTGAGCATTTCCCACACAGGATTTGGAGATGCCTTGGATCTGTCCATCTCAAGTCAGTGAATCCAAGTGACCATAGACCTTTAGCAAATCCCTCTCCCCCTCATGATGGCAGGGGCCCAAGGAGTAGGACTGGTACAACTCAAGCAACAGTTCTGGGGCATAAATGTGAGAAAAGGTCTAAGAGGCTGAAGACTGAAGCTGGCTCAGGACACTGAGGCTAGAGAGTGGGCAGCTTCAGAAACCACACAGGAGCTTGTGGCCCAGAGTTCCAGCTGGTGTACTAAACCTTGCAGAGGTAGATTAATAGGCAAAGCTGGAGTATGTGGCTGATGGTTCAGAGCCAAACTAAATAGTTTAAAATCTGCCAAAATTAGGGCTTTCCTCTTAGATCTATGCAGGCTTTGTTCTTCTTATCACAAAAGTGGAAGGTCTAGAGGAACCCTAAATGTTTCACTGACCATTCACATGCTTCCAAACACTAGCAAGACATACTTGAAGTTACTCATACTGTTTTGCACTCTCAGTTGCACCAATGTGCTCAGCTTAGGACTGGTACTGTCTCCAAGGTGAGCATGACAGGATGGAGAAGATGCCCAGCGCTTTTGATTGAGTCTCTGTAGGATCATGCTACCTAAGCAGATGTTATCAGTAGTACTCCACCTACAATCCTTGGACCTTTCAGTATCTGCATCTTGGGGTTTGAGGGCTTTTGTTTGTTTGTTTATTTTTGGTGATAGGAATAGAAACTTCTCTGCCTCACTTTACCCAGGCTCAGGGCAAGCCCGAGTGCCAGAAATTAGGATGTACCACCTCACTCCCTGCCCAGCAACAATTCTCAAACAACTTGGGATTGTGATGTAAATGTCTGTCTGCCTGCTCTCTTGCCCTTGGGTGGGTTCATCTGTGCATGTGTTGTGCACCATTTCCCTGAGTTTTCCCATATAAGCTGACAACGGTAGCTTAGTCCAGGGCCATTCTCATAGCTGCCTTCCCTTCCCTGTATCACTTAGTTCTCAATCAATATTCCCTGCTCTAAGATCTCAAATAAATTATCATGTGAATCCTTTTTTGATTCTTGTTGTGACTCTATTCCTGGAAGAGTGCAAACTAAGATTCTAGCCTGGGCTACATGAAGCTGTAGCCCAGCTGACACCTTAAAAATAATGTTTTCCCCTGCTTAATTTGCTATAATATCTCCAAAACACTATCATTTAACATGTAATAATTATATAAGCTATTAGCATATTTTAAATTTGTTGTATTAACCCTTCAAAATTCAGTATGTACTTTACTTTAAATTCGTATAAAAGTATGTATGTGCGTAAATGTATTTTTGCATGTGTTTGGTAACATTGCAATTCATATTACTTAAAAGAGTAATTCTTTAACCAAATAAATTAATATAGGCATTTTGAAATAATGAAAAGAAAACTTTGTATTAATATGATTTGAGAACTGACAGAAGGCAGTAATTAAATGGTGAATTGTCTGGATGTGAAAGGGAAAAAGAAAAAGTACACATTGGTGGTTACAGAATGGGCAGGGGGATGTTAGGAAGAACAAAGGAAATAGAGAAGCCAAAGAACTTATATGCATGACACATGGACATGAATTAAGGGGGGCAATTGCCAGAGGAAATGGGGTACTAGGTGGAGTGGCAAAGGGGGGAGAATTGGTACAACTGTAATAGCAAAATAAATAAAATACATTTAAGGGAAAAAACTAGAAAAGGAACAAAAAATGTCAAAAGTAGTAGAAAAAGGAAATAACAAAGATCAAAGTAAAAAAATAAATGAAACAAAGAAAAAGAAATGTTTTCTCTGGCAGATATTTTGGAATCATGATGAAATTTACTCCCAATCTTCCTGCCTAGCTAATGCTGTAGACAAATATCAAGTTCACATTAGAACTTTCTTTTATTTTATTTGAGACCCAAAGACAACTTCTTGAAATAGCTTAAGAGATTTTTTTTAAGTATTATACTTAGTAAGAAATATGCGGATATTGTTGTCTGAGACTTCACTGCACCTATTGTCTCAGGTGATCTGGTTGTTTCTGGACCTATTTGTAATGAGTATTTGAACACATGGCTTCTTGGGTCTGAAATGTGCTTTCAAAATAATACATCATTCAGTAATGAGACTGTAGGGGAGGAGAGTTATAATTCTCACCTGCTCGTGGCAACTGGAGGTGAGTATTTGCCAGCATAGCCTAAACTCATGAGCAACCAAATTCTGACTTTAACTAAGTTCTCTAGGTGCACTCACTTAATCACAGAAAATTCTTTGAGGGTTAGAGAGAAACACTATCTTTTTTTTTTTTTTTTAATCAAGCCATGAGTTTATTTGAGGAATTGAAAAACAGGGGAGAGGTAGCTCGTAAAAGAGTCACCCCCCCAAAACACTGCTTTTTGAACACAGCCTAGTGAATGCAGCTGAACTTGCCTCTAACTCAACCCTCACAGTGCTCTGGAGAGTGGAGCTGTGACAAAGGATGAGTCAAACAGCCACCTCACTATGGCCTTTGTGAAAAATGTGGAGTGGAAGTTAGCCCTCCTTTGAAGCACAGTCATAAAGTGGGTAGCTGTAGGATTTTTCTTCTAAACACAGGATGTGAGTAATATTACATTTCTTTCCTTTCTCTAAATTTAATATGCTCAGAGCTCCCATTCAGCCTAACTGGTAGAAAGGTCAAACTCTGTCATGACAGGGTTCTTATTGGTGCCCTGTGAATGCACTGAAGGTGTCTTGTGCTATTTGGCTCCTTAAAAATACAGCTGATTCAGTCAGTGTTCAGAACTACCCTTTTCCCCAAGGGTGGGGGCTCTCTAGGGAACTGGGGTTCTTCCCAAGGCCAAGCACCCAGTGCTCAGAGTCCAGCCTCCTTAGGACGTGTAGGAGGCTGTCTCTTGCAGTGGTCCTGTCACATCTGGGGACACTGCAAGGACTCAGGGCAGAGGGATCACAGTGCTTGCGGAGCCCAAACACCTCTGCTGTCTCCCCGTTCTTGGAGGATATTCCTCAAATTGCCTTTTAATCTTGCTTTTTCCATTTCTTTCATTT
Organism: Noctilio leporinus; assembly: GCA_004026585.1. Classification (NCBI taxonomy): domain Eukaryota; kingdom Metazoa; phylum Chordata; class Mammalia; order Chiroptera; family Noctilionidae; genus Noctilio; species Noctilio leporinus. The sequence goes on along the minus strand of PVIW01001662.1, from coordinate 262,501 downwards.
CTGAGAAGACTCCATATAAACACTGCCTAAGGGGCCTTTAGAGACACAGTATGAAATGTCCTCCTTGGAGGAATGGCTGGGAAAATAATATGCCAATACTTGTTATTTCTTTCCCTACAAACACAGATTCTACAATTTAACCTTGTAGTGCTGTCAGTCATACTCAATGATGTTGATAGATGGGTGAGAGGAATAGCTGCAGAATTATTACTTGAAGCTATCCAGCAGATAAGATGCAACCTTATGAGATATGAAATGGCAGAGAAGAAAATGAAAATCAATTTAAAGTGAAAGAAAGTAATTTGACTTTTTTGGGGGACACATGTATCTTTTCTGTGCAAAGAAATACACACTCAATTATTTGCTAATAACATAAGCATTACAATTCTGATAATCACTATTCTTACATTTAATTAAATTAATTTATTTTGATTATTTCTTTTTTAAAAAGATCTTATTATTACTTTTAGAGAGAGGGGGAGGAAGAGAGGCAGAGAGGGAGAGAGACATCAATGCATGGTTGCCTTTCACCTGCCTCCAGCTACAGACCTGGCTGGAGACCTGGCTTACAACCTGGCTATGTGCCCTGGCTGGGAATCAAACCAGTGATCTTTGGGTTATCAGGCTGGCACTTTATCCACTGTGCCACCAGCCAGGACCCTAAATTTTATTTAATTTTAAATTAGTAATATTTTAATAACAATCTATGTTCGCTTAGCATTATATATTTTCATGCATGTGATCTTAATTGCTATTAATCATATCCTGGGAAAAAAGTATGGTAGATAGAATTTCCCCATTTTGCAGCTAAGAAACGTAAAGTGTTTCTCATGTTAATTGAACTCCAAAGTCTGTCAGTCAGTAAATAGTTGAGTGGGACCAGAACCCAAGTGGATTGTTTTTCCACTTGCCCACTCTGCCCAAGCCTTAAGGATAGAAGTGAAAATATGGTCTACACATGACATCCTTAATCTTATGCAAATTAGTTACTTTGAAATAGATCTTTTCAAGTTAGCCACAAAAGACTTTCCTTACAAGATCCAGTGAGCAACCAAGTGTTACTGTCCTTTTGACCACATATTGAACCCCAGCTGAGCCAAGTAAGTGAGTAGGTATTAAATGCTCCTGGTGTTCTGTAGCAGAAAGCTGTCTGGAGGGATGTTAAATTTATGGAAGGATTAGGTATGTGCAACCGTTTATTCATTCAGAAACATTCAAATAGCAATTACTAGGTGCCAAGCATCATCCTAGACTCCAGTGTCACTCTGTCCAACAAAGTAGCCATGAACCACAAGTGGTGATTTAAATTTTAATTAAATGAAATTAAATACAGTTCAAAAATTCAGTTCATAGTCACACGTTTCAAATGCTCAATAGTGACATATGGCTAGTGGCTACTGTTGAACAGATAAGACATAGATTCTTAAAGGAAGAAAGTTTCTGTAATAGCTTTCCACTTATTATAATAAAAATAGAGCATTTCTGTAATCACAGAAAGTTCTACTGGACAGCACTGCTCCATAATTATGAAGACCTAGAGGTATCAGAACTGGTCCTTTCATTTTAAGAACAATAATTATTGCATGCCTACAGCAGAACTTAAAATACATCATGGTCCCATGCAGCAATATTTTCATAAGTATGTCTCCTAGGGCAAGGGAAATAAAAGAAAAAATTAAACAAATGGACTACATCAAAATAAAAATCTTCTTCTCAGTTAAAGAAATCATCAGGAAAAAAAAAAAAAGGAACCAACCATATGGGAAAATGCATTTGCCAATGATACCTCAGACAAGGGTTTAATCTCCAAAACTTATAAAGAACTCACATGAATCAATACCAGAAAGACAAATAATCCAATTATAAAATGGACAAAGGACATGAACACACATTTCTCCAAAAAGGACATACAGAGGGCCCATAGATGTATGAAAGGATGCTCAACATCACTATCTATCAGAGAGATACAAATTAAAACCACAATGAGATACCACCTCACACTGGTCAGAATGGCCATCATTAGCAAATCAATAAACCTGTGCTGGAGAGGGTGTGGAGAAAAGGGAACCCTAGTGCACTGTGGGTGGGAATGCAGACTGGTGCAGCCATTGTGGAAAAGAGTATGGAATTACTTACAAAAACTAAAACTGGAAAGGCCTTTTGACTCAGCAATTCCACTACTCAGATTATACCTCAAGAATCCTGAAACATCAATTCAAAAGAACTTATACATCCCTATAGCAACGTTATTTATAATAGCCAAGTGCTGGAAATAGCCTAAATGCCTATCAATAGACGATTGGATCAAAAAACTGGTACATTTACACAATGGAATACTACACACAGCAGAAAGAGAGAAGAAACTCCTACCCTGGCAACAGCATGGATGGAACTGGAGAGTAGTATGCTTAGTGAACTAAACCAGGTAACAAAAGACAAATACCATATGATCTCACCTATAAAAGGAACCTGATGAACAAAACAGACAAACAAAATAGAACCAGAGGCATGGGAACAAGGAACAGACTGACAGTGCCAGAGGAAAGAGGGGAGGGAGATAATGAGGAACAAAGAGGTGGTCTATCTAACCAAGGAACAGGTATAAAGGACCCATGGATATGGACAATAGGTCAGGGATTGACTGTGGGGGCAGGGGAGAGCAACAGGGTGAAATTGGAACAACTGTAATAGAACAATAAAAAAGAAAATTTAAAAATAAAAAAATACATCATGGTGAGTTCACCATGATGAGTTCACTGAGCTATAGTTCAGTGTAGCAGATATTTATTGTGCCAGTCCCTATGTTATAGTTTGTAGACATACAGATGGCTAAAAATTGGTCTTTGCACCTCAGTAGCTTGCAGTTCAGTGGAGATATGACTAAAACACAACTCCTTGCGGACCAGAGCAAATTTTCCTCCTGTGAAAGAGGAGAACAAGAGAAAAACAAGTCCATTTCTTCTATCTTCTTTATCCATGCACACACCTTGTTTCTAGAACAACATAGAAAATCCTTTGATAACTGTATTATGTAATATGCAATTATTATAATTTTGTATTGATGTTCTCAAAACGCTGGCTCCCTTTGCTCTATTTTACAAATGAGCCTGGGCCATAGGTTGGGAACAGTGACAATCCCAGATTCACTTGGCAACATTATTCATAAAGCAGGCAATTGGACTTCATACCAAAGATACTCCTCTTGGCAATCTGCATCTCCAAGCTGAGATAACCTCTCTCCCCATCTCTCCCCTGCTCTGTGCATCAGGTGCAGGAGAATTTTGTTTCTCGTAATGGGTCCACAGTTCTAAAATGTCTGGCAGTGATCTTTCACTGGCAACAGCTGTTTTGCGTCTCTTCTCTTTTTAGCATGTCTCATTAGAAGTTGCACAAATAATGAAATATTTTGTGTTTTAATTGTAAGGTAACTTCTCATTTAACTTGTGGGCAGTAGCTGAATATTGACTGCTTTCTGAGATTTGTATGTAAGTGACATCTATTCATTGTCTGAACAATTGGGAATGGGGACAGTTCTCCATTGCCATGTATGGGTTGGTGACGAGTATTTAACCCTCAGGTTCTTTCCTTACTGACATTAATGTTACTCTACAGAGGGGACATTGCCAGGATTAAAAGCATGATGCTGTTGAGACAGATAAGTCTACAGGTATTTCAAGCTGGTTTTTCCCTCATATAGTGACTCTGGGTATTTCCTTCTTTTTCCTGTCCTTGTATTTCTGCCTCTACACTTGGTCCTGAGGCAGCACTTACTGCACTGGCTGTAGGATTTTAAAGCTTTGCAACCTTAATTGTTAGAGACAAGGCAGCCTAAGTACTCAGAAAATCTGGGTTTATTTTTTGCTTTGGCAGTCACTCATTAAGCAACCTTAGTAAGTCATTTGTCCTTGGCGTTTTATTCTTTCCAGCTGTGAAGTAGGGTTATGAGGACACCTCTCTTCCTATCTCAGGGCACAGATGTGGAAGTGTTTGGAAGGTCAGAGTTTTATGGATATTTAGATTGTAATACGAGACTTGTTAGATCCCAATTTCTAATTAGCTTCCCCTTTCTTCCCTTGAGTGGACAACCTTTCAAACGGGTACTCTGTTCTCATATAGTTGCCACTGATTGGGCCAGGACAGAGCTGGAATGTAGGAGAAGCCAATCTATACTCTAGTCTGAGCCTAGCAAGTGTCCCCCATTAGTCTGCGGACATACTGTAGAAGCACACAATGGAATTCAGATGATGATGGATCCTTGAAGCAAAAGGTCAGGTAGATTTTCAGCATTTTGACTCAGTCCATATTGATGAGCACAAGTAGAAATATGGTCTTTGAAGACAGATGAGAGCATGGCTTGGATGTGTTACGAAAAGCAGGTAAGTGATTCAGGGCACTAGGAAGAATAAGATAAGGAGATGAGGTTTGGGATTGTCTGTAACTTTTTAATTCCCATGAAGCCTGGCTCTATTTTAGGCATTTTCACATTTTTACTTGAACCACCCTCAAAGGAGATAGGAGGCATTATAACAGCCAGTTTAAAAGAATGTAGCTAGTTATGAGACTTTTCCAAGGTCGCACAGATTGTTCTGAATTTGGCCAAGGATTTATTGACCAGCTCTTGCTTCTAAGTTCAATGATATTTTTGCTATGGGATGGCTTGCTATTTGCATTTATTGTTATTTAAGACTGAGGGTAAAAGATCTAAAGAAGTTGTTGTAGCTCAGTGTAGCTACTGAAGACTTATATTCTATTGTAAATTGCCTGAGCAATATTTGACATCATCCCAGATATTTTTCCTAATGACCCAAATCTCACTGTTAAGTTATTTCCTCCTTAGAAATAAAAATGACACTACTAAATTTTTCCTACTTATCCCAGTCAAATTACTCATTTCTGTTGGAACAAGAGCGTGAGTTTGCAAAGCCATCATATATTTTAATTGGTATTTATTTATGGTTTCAATAGATATTTTCTGAGTTTAATCATCTCAGTTAAGCTTGCCTATTTAAAAAAAAATATTACTGGAACTTATTTGAATGACAATCACTAAAACAAGCATAGGCATTTCATTTACGATCTAAGTTGGTATGAAATATGTATTGATTTCACCAATTTAATGTTTTTTAAATTTTTTCTTAGTGATGGAACTACTTAGTCAAACAAAATATTATGCTGAAAATGAGCAAGAAAAGAAAGTTAAAGTGGGACTTGTCTATTTGAAGGCAAGTGGTAGATGCAATTTCTCTCATCTCTAAGCTTAGCTCACCTCTATTTTCTTAGGGGATCTAGTTAATATTTTTAGTTACTATTGAGCAGAGGTGTCAAACTTATTTTCACCGGGGACCACATCAGCCTTAAAAGGGCCGAATGTAATTTAGGACTGTGTAAATATAACTACTCCTTAATAGTTAGGCGAACCAGGTAGCAACAAGGTGCCAAGCCAGATAAAACAAGGTGGGGGGCCGGATTCAGCTCATGGGCCTTATGTTTGCCACCTGTACTATGAAGCATAGTTTTAAAGCTAATGTATTAAACCATAAAATTTATTCTTTATAGTCTTTTTTTACCAAAAGCTTATAGTCTTTATTTTACCAAAAGCTATTTTCTCAGAAGAAAAATAGCGAAGTATTAAGTCCATCTTGGACTTACCTTTATTCATGCTTCACTGGCTTCTTAAAGACAAAGGACTTCTTAACCATCTTTGTCTTACCTTTCTATTCCCTACTACACCACAGTTGTCCCATTAAATCCTGTTGAAGGAATAAAGTGAACAATTCTGTAAACACAACATTAGACTAGAAAATACATTATCTACATGGCTTTTTATCATTTTTGGTTCTTTTTTTTTCTCCTTGATGACACACAATGCTGTTATAATACAGCCAAATGGCGTTTCACATTTATAATTTCCTTCAAGAACATAGTGAGTTTCTTTATTAATAAGAGCTTTGGACCTAATAGTCTTCAGTTTAAACTTGTTAAGTAACCTTAAGTAAGCTACTTAATCCCTCTAAGCTTCTATTATCTGATCTCAAAAACAGAACAATGGTGTTCACTTGATTTAGATAATTACACATAAGATATTGGGCTATTGTTAGGAGTATTTTGTAAGATGCTTAGCATACTGCTTGGTATATGGTATGTGCTCAATAAATGAAAACTATTTTTATTTTGAGAGCAACATGAAAGGCAACAAAGCACCAGACAAAATCCTGATGAAAATGCAAATCAATGTCAAGCCAAATTATGCCCATCAATGTGAACATTGTGCTATGCATTTCACAGAGTACTGGCTTGTGTTAGGCAGTTGACAGAACTTTCTCTTTTATTTGGCAAGGAACTAAATCTCACCTTTTCTAAGAGGTTGTGCAATGTGATAAATGATTTAAGAAATAGCCTTTCGAAAAGGGCTTTGACTAATGCCTGGGATAGTTATTATCCCATTAATAGTTGACATATTTTAATAAAAATGAAGGAGGGGACTTGGTTTCTTTGTTGCCCATTCAGAGAGTAGCTCAGACTGGTACTTGTTGCCTTTTTTGACTGTTGCAAATGTCCACCTTTTATACCACTCTTCTTATGTTTTGTCAGTTGTTCTGTTAAAGTACTATGTAGTTGTACAGCTTTGTTTGTTTGTTTGTTTGTTTTACATATAAATTTTAATAGCATCAAGTCTTCTTTCTAGTTGAGTTTACTTAGTTTGCCAGGTCTAACTCTTTCCACTCCTCTTGTCACAATGAAAACTCTTTCTTGCTTACTTGGAGCTTTCTAACTCGGTGGAACTTTGAATGACTCATCACATAGTGAAGCTGATGAAACCAGCAGCTGCTGGAAAATAATTTTTCCTCTTAATAACTGTATCAACATGTGTTTGCTATCATTCAAGTTAGAAAAATATGTGTTTCAAAAATCCATGGTAGTTCTTGCTAAAGTTTTCATTGGGAAACTCATGCTTTGAAATGGCAAAATATTCAAATGGGTACAATACAGGAAGTCTTGATGTGGAGGGAGCCATGAAAAAATAAAATGAAGTGGAAAAAATCACAAGTATGCTGTTAGTAATGCTATGATTTATTTCAGAATGGGTTAGGTGACTTTCTTCACGACACTATTAGTGGTAAAGCAGAAATTTGGCAATTCGTATCTTTATAGTTTCTAGGAGAGTGTGGTCATCAATCCATCTATCTATCCATTAAACTATCCAACATATATTTTTTAGAATTTCACATTTATTTTATGAAAGTAAATTAAAATGGTTGACCTTAAAAGAAAAATTAAATGTCACATTTTTACCCTTCAAATTATGCTTTTCTAAAAACACCAGAAAAATAGGAAGGTTCATAAAGTTTTTTCTCGAGTTCCCTAGTCAAGTGTTAACTTTTGATTAGTGGCAGTGATTCTAAAAATAGTCAAAACAAATAGTTTGAGGTTTTTCTCAATAAATACATGTTTATAGTATTTCTAAAGTAAAAACCATCACTGGCTCTTTCTAAAGTGCCTCTCCAACTCTGCTGGCTGCTCCAAGCCCCTGAGCTTCCTCACCGCATACAGCAACCCACCCTTAGCCAGCAAGGGTCCCTGCAGCCAGCAGGCTTCCTCTTTTTTATTTTTTAAATTTATTTTTATTGTATTTTTATTACCATTTCCCCCTTATCCCTTTCTTTCCCCCACAATCACCAAACTGTTGTCAATGTCCATGACTCCTTTTTTTTTTAATCCCTCTACCCTCTAACCGGCCCCTCTGAGCTGTAGGCCTGCTCTCTATCCATGAGCCTTTATATTGCTTGTTAGTTCAGTTTGTTCATAACATTACACACGAGTAAAATCATATAGTATTTGTCTTCCTTAGACTGGCTGATTTCGCTTAGCATAATGGTCTCCAGATTCATGCATCGTGTCACAAAAGGTAAAATTTTCTTCTTTTTAATGGCCAATTATTGTAGTATTCCATTGTTTAAATGCCTGTAGTTGTTTTATCAGTGTATCTACTGATGGACACTTGGGCTGTTTTACTGATTTATCTATTGATTTACATTCTTGGTGATTATAAATAACATTGCAATGACCATAGGGTGCTTTCATTCTTTTGAATTAGTGTTTTGGGTTTCTTCGGGTATATGAGTATTATCAGAAGTGGAATTGCTGGGCCATAACACAGTTCTAGCTTTGATTTTTTGATGTATCTCCATGCTGTTTTCCACAGTGGTTGTACCAATCTGCATACCCACCAACAGTACAAAAGAGATTTCCTTTCTACACGTCCTCACCAGCAATTGTTTGTTCATTTATTGATGGCAGTCCTCCTAACAGGAGTGAGGTAATATCTTGTTATGGTTTTAATTTGTATTTATCTAATGATCAGTGATGTTGAGCATGTTTTCAAATGTCTATTGACGACCTTTACATCCTCTTTGGATGTATCTGTTCAGTTCCTTTGCCCATTTTTAAACTGGATTGTTTGTTATTTTGTTGTTGAGTTTTTATAAGTTCTTTATAAAATTTGGATATTAACCCCTTATCAGATGTATTGGCAAAAATGTTCTCCTAGTCAGTGGGTTGCCTTTTTGTGTGGTTGATGGTTTTCTTTGCTGTTTAAAAACATTTTAGTTTGATGTTGCCCCATTTCTTTATACTTTCTTTTGTTTCCCTTGCCTAAGGAGATATATCAGATTAAATATTGTTATGAACAATGTCCAAGATTTTACTTCCTATGTTTCTTTGGGGATTTTTTGGTCAGGTCTAACTTTAAATCTTTAACTCATATTGAATTTATTCTTATAAGAAGATGGTCTAGTTTCATATCCTGATGAACATAGATGCTAGAATACTCAACAAAATAATAGCTAACCAAATACAGAGATACATCAAAGAGATCACACACCATGATCACACATGATATTCAATGGCATCTATCACCCCCACTGACAAGTACAGTGAAGTCATCATTGTTTACACATGCGCATTCCAGTCTACTCTCTTTGGCTGTCAGGTTACAATGATGTCACACAAATCATTCTCATTATATGCATATTAACAATGGCTGGATTTTTTTCTGGACAGACCTCCTTTTATATTCTTAGTTATAGGAGTTTTGACAGTTAGACTTTTTGGTGACTCTCAATGATGGCTGCTCTGTAGTTTAGTTGTAATTTTGATATAGATGTGATAGGAGGTGAGCACAGTATTTATATACTCTGCCATCTTATTATTTCCAAAAGTTTGTTTCTTTCCATTATTGAAATTTCTGTCCTGGAATTGTGGTTGTGGGAGTAAGTCAGTACAGGGTTTTACCTACTCTGCCATTTTATTATACTTTTTAAAATTGAATTTATTGGGATGACATTGCTTAATAAAATTATATAGGTTTCAGGTGTGCAATTCTATAATATACCATCTGTATATTTTACTGTGTATTCACCACCAAAAGTCAAGCTTTCTCCCATCACAATTTAAGCCCTCCTTACCCTTATCTACTTCCCTTACCCCTTTTCCTCTGGTAACCACTATACTTTTTCTATGTTTATGAGATTTTTCTTAATCCCTTCATTTTTTCTCCCAGTTCCCATTCCCCTTCCCATTTGACAGCTGTCAGTTTGTTCTTTGTATCTATGAGCCTATTTCTATTATGTTTATTAGTTTATTTTGTTCATTACATTCACATACATGTAAAATTATACAGTGCCTAACTTTTTCTGACTGGTGCATTTCACTTAGAATAATATTGTCTAGGTCCATTCATTCTGTTGCAAAAGGTAAGAGTTCCTTCCTTTATATGGCCAAGTAGTGTTCTATTGTGTAAATGTACCACAAGTTTTCTCTTCACTCATCTGTTGGTGGGCACTTGGGCTGCTTCCAAATATTGGCTATTGTAAATTATGCTGCATTAGGGTACATGTATTCTTTTGAATTAGTGTTTCCAGTTTCTTCATATATATTTCCAGAATTAGAATTGCTAGGTTATAAGGCAGTTCCAGGTTTAATTTTTCTGAAATGACTTCATACTTTTTTCCACAGTTCCTGTATCAATCTGCATTCTGATCAATGGTGTACAAGGGCTCCCACTATACCACATTCTTGCCAACAACTGTGTGTTTACGTATTGATGATAGTCATTCTGACAGGTATGAGGTGATATCTTACTGTAATTTTTATTTGCATTTTTCTGATAATTAGTGATATTGAACATTTTTCCTATGTCTATTAGTCACCTGTATATTTTCTTTGGAGAAGTGTCTATTCAGGTCCTTTGCTCACTTGAAAAATTGGTTTATTTACTTATTTAGTTTTTGGTTTTGAGTTGTGTAAGTTTTCTATAAATTTTGGATATTAAACTTTTATCATATTGCTAAATATGCTCTCCCATTCAGTTTACTACTTTTTATTTTATTGAAGGTTTCCTTTTCTCTATAAAGCTTTTTTAGTTCAATATACTTCCATTAGTTTATTTATTTTTGTTTTCCCTTCCTGTGGAGATATATTGGAAAAAATATTGCTACTAGAAATGTCTGAGATTTTACTACCTATGTCCACCCTCCCCCCTGGGATTTGTATGATTTCAATTCTTACATTGAAGTGTTTAATCCATTTTGAATTTATTCTCATATATAGTGTAAGAAAATGGTCTAATTTCATTTTTTACATGCCTAGTTTTCCCAGCATGACTTATTCCTAGATTGTCTTTATTTCATTGTACATTCTTATTTCCTTTGTCAAATTCTAATTTACCATAAAAGCATAGGTTTATTTCTGGCCTCTCTATTCTATTCCAAAGATCAATGCCTGTTTTTTATGCCAGGATCATGCTGTTTTAATTTCTATGGCCTTGTAGTATAGTTTGATATCAGGTAACCTAATTCATCCAATTTTATTCTTTCTCATGATTGCTGTGGCTATTTGGGGTCTTTTGTGGTTTCACATGTATTTTTGGCATATTTGTTCTATGTCTGTGAAATATGCCATTGGTATTTAAGTGGGATTTGTGTTGAATCTATAGATTGCTTTGGTAGTATGGACATTTTAATGATGTGAATTCTTTCTGTACATGAACACTGCATATGCTTCTACTTATTTGTATCTTCTTGAATTTTTTTCTCCAGCTTCTTATAATTTTCCAAGCATAGATCTTTTACATCCTGGATTAAATTTATTCCTAGGTTTTAAATTTATTATTTTATGCAGTTTTAAATTAGATTGTCTTAAACTCTTTCTAATAATTTATTATTGGTGTATAAAAATGCAGCTGATTTCTGGATATTTATTTTGCAACCTGTTACTTTACTGAATTCATTTATCAGTTATAGTAGTTTCTTGGTGAAATCTTTAGGGTTCTTTCTATAACCTGTGCAGTATGGTGTCATCTGCAAATAATGACAGTTTTACAGTTCCCTTTCCAAATTGGGTGCTTTTATTTCTTCTTCTTGTCTGATTCCTGCTCCTAGGACTTCTAGTGTTATGCTGACTTAAGGGTGGTGAAAGTGGACATCCCTATCTTGTTCCTGATCTTAAAGGAAATGCTTGTAGTTTTTGCCTATTGAGTATGATGTTGGCTGTAAAATTTTCATATATGGCCTTTATTATATTGAGTCTCATCCCTCTATTCCCACTTGCTGAGAGTTTTTATCATATGGGTACTGGACTTTCTTAAATGTTCCTTCTGCATCTATCATGTGATTTTTATCCTTCATTTTGTTCATGTGGTATATCATGTTTACTGATTTACAGTTATTATACCAACCTCACATTCCTAGAATAAATCCTACTTGATCATGATGATGATCTTTTTGATGTGTGCTGTATTTGGTTTGCTAATATTTTGTTGAGAATTTTAGCATCTATGTTCATCAAGGATATTGGCCTCCAATTTTTTCTTTGTAGTGTCTTTATCTGGTTTTGAAATTAGGATAATATTGGCCTCATAAAATAAGTTTGGGAACCTTCTCTCCTCTTGGATTTTTTGAAATAGTTTGAGAAAGGTAGGTATTAGTTCTTTGAATGTTTGTAAAATTCACCTGTAAAGCCATGTGGTCCAAGACTTTTGTTTATTGTGAGGTTTTTTGTTTGTTTGTTTGTTTGTTTTATTGCTTCAATTTCACTAGTTATAATCTGTGTATTCAGATTTTCTGATTCTTCCTGATTTGGGTAGGAAGATTGTATGATTCTAGGAAATTTTCCATTGTCCAATATGTTGGTGTATAGTTGTTTGTAACATTTTCCTACATTTTTTTATGCCTGTACTGTCACTTGTTACTTCTCCTCTTTCAATTCTGATTTTACTTATTTGAGTCTTTTTTCTTCATGAGTCTGGTAAAAGGTTTGTTAGTCTTTATCTTTTCAAACAAACAGCTCTTGGTTTCACTGATTTTCTAACTTCCTTAAAAAATTACAGTTGTTGCAAGTTCCACAACCCCATCCCTCCATGATCTCTACTGTCCCATCCACCCCAAGCTCTCACAGTTAATCCACACCTTGCTGTCCAAGACCATGGGTCATTTATACCTCTTGCTTGACTAGATCCTTTCCCTCTTTCTCCCTTACCCACATTCCCACTCCCCTCCATGTGTCTGTTCTTATGCCAGTACCAGTCTCTGTCAGTCTGTTCCTTGTTTCCATGCCTCTGGTTCTATTTTGCACATTTATTTTGTTTATTAAGTTACTTTTATAGTGAGATCATGTGGTATTTGTCTTTTGCTGCCTGGCTTATTTCATTATTAAGCATAATACTCTCCAGTTCCCTTCATGCTATCGTAAAGGTAGGAATTCCTTTGTGTAAATGTACCATGTTTTTTTGATCCACTCATTTACTGATGGGCATTTAGGCTGTTTCCAGGACTTGGCTATTATAAATAACATTGCTATGAACATAGGGATGCATATGTTCTTTTGAATTGGTATTTCAAGATTCTTCGAGTATAATACCAGCAGGGGAATTGCTGGGTCAAAAGGCAGTTTCATTTTTAGTTTTTGTGTTTTTTTTTTTTTTAAGATTTTTTTATTAATTATGTTTTAGAGAGAAGGGCAGGAAAGGAGGAAAAAAGAGAGAGAAACATCAATGTATGGTTTCCTTTCTCCTACCTTCAGCTACAGACCTGGCTGGAGACCTGGCTTTCAACCTGATTATGTTCCCTGGCTGGGAATTGAACCAGTGACTTTTGGGTTTGCAGGCCAGTGCCTATCCACTGAGCCAACAGCCAGGGCTCATTTTTAGTTTGTTGAGGAAATTCCATGCTGTTTTCCACAGTGGCAGCACTGTCTGCATTTCCATAAACAGTTCGCAAGGTTTCCCTTTTCCCCACATCCTCTTCAGCACTTGTTTATTGATTTGTTAATGATGGACATTCTAAGTAGTGTGAGGTGGTATCTCATTGTGGCTTTAATTTGCATCTCTCTGATGGCTAGTGTTGTTGACCATCCTTTCATATGCCTATGGGCCCTTTGTATGTCCTTGCAGAATTATATATTCAGGTCCTTTGCCCATTTAAAAAAAATTTATTAGCCCTGGCTGGTAGCACAGTGGATAAGGTGCCGGCCTTTGAACCCAAAGGTCGATGGTTCGATTCCCAGCCAGGGCACATAACCAGGTTGCAAGCCATGTCTCCAGCCAGGTCCCCAGGTGGAGGCAGGTGAAAAGCAAACATACATTGATGTCTCTCTGTCTCTCTGCCTCTCTCCCTTCCCTTCTCTCTAAAAATAAGTAAATAAAAAACTTAAAATTTTTTAAATTATTATTTTATTTATTTAATTTAAAAAGATTTTATATATTACTTTTAGAGAGAGGGGAAGGGAAAGAGGGAGAGAGACATCAATGCATGGTTGCCTTTCACCTGCCTCCAGCTACAGACCTGACTTGCAACCTGGTTATGTGCCCTGTCTGGGAATCGAACCAGTGACCTTTGGGTTCGCAGGCTGGTGCCTTATCCACTGTGCCACCAGCCAGGGCTTAAGTCTTTTATCCATCTTGAGTTTATTCTGGTGTATGGTGTAAGTTGGTGTCTAATTTCATTTTTTTGCATGTACCATTCCAGTTCTCCCAACACCATTTGTTGAAGAGGCTATATTTTTGCTCCATTTTATGCTCCTGCCCTATTTGTCAAATATTAATTAACCATAGAGACATGCATTTATTTCTGGGCTATCTATTCTGTTCCGTTGATTTATGTGCCTGTTCTTATGCCAGTACCAGGCTTTTCTGATTGCAATGTACTTTAATATAATATAATATATTAAATATTATATACTTTGTATATAATATACTTTGTATATTACTTGTAATATACTTGTAATATACTTTGATATAAGGTGTTTTGATCCCTCATACTTTGTTCTATGTTTATCAAGTTTGCTTAGGGGTTGTTTTTGGTACCATGTAAAGTTTTGAAATGTTTGTTCTAAATCTGTGAAATGTGTCATTAGTATTTTAATAAGGATTGCATTGAATCTATAGATTGCTTTGGGTCATATGGATATTTTAATAATATTAATTCTTCCAATCGATGAACAGGGTATATGCTTCCATTTATTTGTATCTTTCTTAATTTCTTTCTTCAGTGTTTTTAATTTTCTGAGTATAGGACATTTACCTCCTCGGTTAAGTTTATTCCTAGGTACTTTGCTTTTATTGTTGCTATAGTAAATGGGATTTTCCCCTTAGTTTATATCTCTGATTCTTTATTGTTGGTGTGCAAAGATGTCTTTGATTTATGAGTATTGACTTTGTAGTCTTCTATTTTGCCAAATTCACTTATTAGGTTGAGTAGTGTTTTGGTGGAACATAGGGTTTTCTATATAGTATACTATCATGTTGTCTGCAAATAATGACAATTTTACTCCCTCCTTTCCAATTTGATGCCTTTTATTTATTTTTCTTGTCAGATTGCTGTTGCTAGAACTTCCAATACTATAGTGAATAAGAGGATGAAAACAGATATCTTTGTTTTGTTCCTTATCTTACGGGGAAAGCTTTTTGGTTTTTGCCTATTGAGTATATATAATGTTGGCTGTAGATTTCTCAATATGGCCTTCATTATGTTGAGGAATGCTCTATCTATCCCCACTTTGCTGAGCATTTTTATCATGAATGCAGCTGTACTTTATCAAATGCTTTTCCAGCATCTATTGATATAATCATGTGATTTTTATCTTTCACTGTTTATGTGATGTATTACATTTATTGATTTGCAAATATTATACTACCCTTGCATCTCTGGGATGAATTCCACTTGATCATGGTGTAAGATCTTTTTAATGTATTGCTGAATCCAGTTTGCTGATATTTTGTTGAGAATTTTAGAATCTATGTTCATCAGCAATATTGGCCTGTAATTTTCTTTTTTTATTGTGTTTTATCTGGTTTTAGAATTAGAATAATATTAGCCTCATAAAAGAATTTGGGAGTCTTCCCTATTCTTGGATTTTTTTGAATATTTTAAGAAGGATAAGAGTTAGTTCCTCTTTAAATGTTTGGTAAAATTTACCTGTGAAGCTGTCCAGTCCTAGGCTTTTGTGTGCTGGGAGGTTTTGATTACTGCTTCAATTTCACTAGTTGTTATCGGTCTATTCAGACTTTCTGCTTCTTCTTGATTCAGTTTTGGAAAAGTATATGTTTCTAAAAATGTGTCCATTTTGCCCAGGTTGTCCAATTTCTTGGCAAATAATTGATCATAGTAATCTCTTACAATCCTTTGTATTTCTGTGGTATCAGTTGTAATTTCTCTTTTTTCATTTCTGTTTTATTTATTTGGGTCTGCTCTCTCTTGTTTCTTGATGAGTCTGGTTAAAGGCTTGTCAATTTTTTTATCTTTTTGAAGTATCAGCTCCTGGGTTTATTGATCCTTTTGGTCTCTATGTCATTTAACTCTGCTCTAATCTTGATTATTTTCATCCTTCTATTTTAGAACATTTTTCTGGAATAGATCACAAGTTAGGACACAAAAGATATCTCAATAAGTATAAGAAGTATACTTATACTTATAAAGTATAAGATTGGCTTTGTTTGTTCCTCTAGTTCTTGTGGATGTAAGGTTAGGTTGTTTATCGTCTGAATGTTAAAGATTCGATTTCTTTTGTTTCTGCTCTGATTATTGCTTTTTTTAAAATTAAATTTTTAAAAAATTTATTATTTTTAGAGAGAGGTAGAGAGGAAGAAAGACATCACTGTATGGTTGCCTTTCACCTGCCTCCAGCTACAGACCAGACTGGAGACCTGGCTTGCAACCTGATTATGTGCCCTAACTGGGGAATTGAACCAGTGACCTTTGGGTTCACAGGCCGGTGTCTTACCACTGTGCCACCAGCCAGGGTTCACTGTGCCACTATTCAGGGCTTGATTATTGCTTTTCTTCTAGTCACTTTGGTCTTTGTTATGTTTTTTCTAGTTCCTTTAACTGTAAAGTTAGATTGTTTATTTTATATTTTTTACTTTCTTGAGGTAGGCCTGTAATGCTCTGAATTTCCTTCAAGACTGATTTAACTGTGTCCCATAGATTTTGGGATGTTGTGTCCCAATTTGTTTTAAGGTATCTTTTTATTTCTTCCTTAATCTCATTGTTAACCCATTCATAGTTTATTAACATGTTATTTTAGACTCCATGTCTTTGTGTGTTTTTCAGATTTTTTCCTTGTGATTGATTTCTGGTTTCATATCAAGTTCAGAGAAGATGGTTGATATTATTTTGATCTTCTTATACTTATTGAGATATCTTTTGTGTCCTAACTTGTGATCTATTCCAGAAAAATGTTCAAAGTGCACTGGCAAAGAATGTATATCCTGCTGCTTTGGGGAAAAATGCAATGAATATATCAATAAAATCATGTGATCTGGTATGTCATTTAAAGCTGACATTTTATTGTTGATTTTCTGTCTGAAAGATTTATCTATTAATGTCAATGGAGTTTTAAAATCCCTCCTACTGTGAATCTCTTCTTCATCAAGATTTGTTTTACATATTTAGGTGCTCTTTTTTTGGGTGCTGAAATGTTTATAAAGGCTATATCTTCTTTTTAGATTGTTCCCATATCATTATGTAGTGTCCTTGTTTGTCATTTACTATAATCTTTGTTTTAAAAACTGTTTTCTCAGATATAATTATTGCTATCCCAGCTTTTTTTCCATTTCCATTTGACATGAAATGTTTTCCTCTATCCCTTTACTTTTAGTCTGTGTGTATCTTTTGTTCTGAGATGGGTCTCTAGTATATAGCATAGTTATGAGTCATGTTTCTTATCCATTCCACTACCCTATGTCTTTTGATTGACGCATTTATGCCATTTACAATTAAAGTGGTTATTGGTAGGTACTTATTTATTGCCATTTTATTCTTTTAACTATGTCTCTGTATTGTCTTCCTCTCCTTCTCCTAATCCTCCACCTCCTCCTTTCTTCTCCTCTTCCTCCCTCTTTCTTCTTCTTCTTCTTCCTCTTCTTCTTCTTCTTCTTCTTCCTCCTCCTCCTCTTCTTCCTCTTCTTCTTCTTCCTTTTCTAGACATTTAATATTTCTTGTAATACTGATTTGGTGGAAATGAACCTTAGGTTTTCTTGTCTGAGAAACTCTTTCTACTTAATTTTGAAGTGATAGTCTCAATGGGTAAATTAGTCTTGATTATAAGTCTTTGCATTTTATCACTTAAATATTTGATAGAAATCCTTTTGGCCTGAAATGTTTCTGTTGAGACATCCACTAATAGTCTTATGGGAGCTCCCTTGTGGGTAACTGTCTTTCTCTTGCTGCCTTTAAGATTTTCTCTTTGTCTTTAAACTTTGCTACTTTAATTATAATGTGTCTTATTTTGGCTACTTTGGGTTCATCTTATTTGGCCCTTTTTGTGTTTCCTGGACTTGTGTCTATTTCTTCTCCAGGTTAGGGAAGTTTTTAGTTATTATTTCTTCTACTAGGTTCTTGATCTCTTGCTCTCTCTCTTCTCCCCTGGTACCCTAATGATACAAGTGTTGTTATACTTCTTGTTGTCTGAAAGACCTCTTAAACTATCTTCATTTTTCAAAATTCTTATTTCTTTTTGCTGTTCTGATTGGGTGTTTTTTGCCACCTTGTCTTCCAAGTTGTTGTCAGTCCTCTGCCTCATCCAACCTACTCTTTATTCTTCATTCAGATGTGTATTCTTCATCTCTCACTTGTGTTAATGATTTCTATGTCCTTTTCCATGCTTTGTAGTCCTCACTAAGTTCCTTTAGCATCCTTTTAACTGTGGAACCCCAGCAAAAGCCTAGCATTATTGAAACTAGGAAAGGAGGAAGCTTATTTAGAGACCTAGTTAAAGAGAAGCGCAGTTGCTCTGCAGGGGACCTCTGCAGGGAAAAAGGGATTCCGGGACCCCTAGAGTCCATAGTCCCAGAGCACGAAACCGCTAGCGGAAAAGACTGTTGACCCAAGATATTAGGGCAACCAGACAGCCCGGAGACAGGCCGATTAAGGCCTCAAGACCACCTCAGACCCCCCACCCTGATAGTCAATCACTAACTACCATCTTATCTTCTGTGCCCGGGCTCTCTTGCTCTGCTATAAAAAGCCCTAGCTGTAAGCGACAGCGCGCGCCTCATGAGATCAAGGTCGCCCCTGCGCAGGTCTGTTGTTTGGCCAATAAATAACATCTTTGAATCCTGAAAGTCTCCAGCGTTTGGTGTCTTGCTTTCATCTGAATATAACATTAACCACTTTTTGAACCATATATCTGATAAAATACTTGCCTTAATTTTATTTAGCTCTTTTTCTGGAGATATTTTTTGTCCTATATTTGAGATATGTTTCTTCATTCACTAATTTTGGCTTCCTCTTTGTGTGGTTCTATATTTTAGGTATGACTCCCAGTCTTTATAGCATGGCTTTAGTTAGTAGGTATCCTGAGGGATACAGTGGCACTGTCTCCTTAATCACCTGAGCTGGGTGCTCCAGGGATGTTTCTTGTATAGTTATGTGGGCCTTCCCTTTGTAATTGAGCCTTGATCACTATTGGCCTCTCCATGTGTGTGGGCCACCCTTAGGTTGGCTGACTGTAGGAACCAATCCCAACTATACTTATGAGCTGCTGTACAGACACTGACCACATGATGTAGCATTTTCCTCAGTGTGGTCTGATGTTTGCCATGATATCCTCTTGGATATACTGCTTAAGAAGTTTATTGGATGTTACTCTTATATTGCTTGAAGCTGGTTACCAGATATTTTGGTTCTGGGGCCTTTTGGCAATAGCCAATGTCAGACATTGCCTATGAATGTCCTGGGCAACCTATTTGGAGATTTAAAAAGTGATCCACAGTGTGTGGAGAGGACCAGGATGTGCACCATGAGTAGCTTTTACCAGCTCTGGGCTGGAGAGCAGGTTAGCAAATGTCCCAAGTCACCCTGATATATACCTTGGTATGCCTCAGCCTGCTGGCTGCCTGTTAAGCTCAGTCACTGAAAGAGCTTCTGGTGGTACTAAAGTTGCATGAAGTAGGTTCTTAGGGAGTCACCAGGTAAGGGTGAGTGGTGTTCACCAGCTTGGTACAGGTTCAAACTTGGTGCCAGGACTGGGTCTGAGGCTACTCAGCAAATGCTTCAGGGTGTACTAAGTCTAGATGCCATCCACTGGGTGTTCTCACAACTTTGTCGTGGGACAAGGTCTCAAGCAGTCATTAGGGTGAGGCCAGCAAAGGTCAAGATATAGCTGTGTGAAGGGAGGACCCTACACTGTTGAACTTACAAGGGAAAAATAGCCCTTGTCTCTGAGCCACACAATTTAATCTGTTAGAGATTATGCCAGGAGCCTGATCTCAGCAGGGTGGGGCTACCAGGAGTTGGGAAAATGGGGCTAGTGGATCTCCCATGAGGGGACTTTCTGGTCAGAGCAGAGGGAATATGAGTGGAGTGGCCTCCTACCCCAGAGACACATAACTCAGTCTGTCCTGGATTCTGCCCAGACCTTGGCAGGGTGGAGCCACCAGTAGCCTGGACAATGCAGCTAGTAGATTTCCTTTTAGGGCGGGTGGGGCACCAGCCAGGCTCTTGGGAAAGTGGAGAAATGGCTCCTACCCCAAAGCCACACAACTTAGTCACTGACATTCCCTGATTTAGCCCAGACCTCTGGCCCAGGAAGCTGAATTCTAAGCAGAGCCCAAGCTCCTGTGGTGGCGGTGGGGGAAGTCCAGAGGGGCGGGGGGCTATTGCGTCTCCCCAGCTGATGTCTTAGGGAGGGGAGTGCTCTGTCATAGAAAAGTGGTACTGTAGTATGAGAGTGACTCAGCACAGGGACCCTGGCAGCTATCCTTTTAGTTCTCCTTTCAGACCACAAACCCCAGAATCTCCTCACAGGACTCTAGTCAGCTCTGTCCCTCTTCTGCTGGAGCCCAGGATTAGTGGCTATGAATGAGATTTTGTGTGCTGGCCCTTTAAGAAGGAGCCTGTGTCTCTTGCTGAATTGTGTCTGCCCCTGGTGGCCAGGATCCCCGTTGATTTTCACAGCCAGATGTTATGTGGGCACCTCTTCTTGGCTTTGATACTCTGGGCTGGGAATCCTGGCTTGGGGTTGAAACCCAATGCTTCTCAGGAAGCACCCTCCTGCAGCTGAGACATTCGTCTGGAATCTCAGCTGCCACTGAGGGAACAGGACCAGTTCTTCTCACATCTCCACCCTCCCTACCAGTCTCGATGCAGCTTCTTCTGTAAATCCTTGTTTATAACAGGGCTCTTAAGCTAGCCTTCAGTTTGTTATTCAGGTTACTTGCTCTAAATTTCAGTTATAATTCTACTTTTGTGTTGAGTGGAAGTGAGTGTAACAACTATTGACTCCACCATCATCCTGGCATCTTATCATTTCAAAAAGTTTGTTTTCACCACTGAAATTGCTGTCCTGCAGCTTGTACATCAACTTGTCACTTAGTCATTTTGTTGTCATGAAAGTTATTAAACTATAATGTGATTCAGTATGCATTACAAAAACATTTTTTATGTTGTAAACATTTATATTTAAATCTTTAACTAAAAAATTTGGGTAGCTCTGTGAGAACAATTTAATTTTAGATTTTAGATGTAAAATGCTGTGATTAGCATTACTTTGTTTGCAGTAGAGACTCAGCTTGCTCTCTGGTTTTTGGCGTTATCAATGACTCTGGTTTATGGCTATGGTTCAGGTCCCAGACTCTGAGCCAGACTCCATGTCAATCACTGGCAGGCTGTGTGACCTTGGACAAGCCATTTCACTCCCATGTGTGTGAATTTCCTAATCTGTGCAGCTGAAATGATAATGGTAGTAAACACCACATAGGGTTATTAGGAGGATTAAATGAACAAATACATTAAAGCAGAATAATGCTTGATAAGCAAAGATTATTTAAAGTTTTAACTATCATGTAACCTTTGCTAAACTTTACTCCAATTCTGTTCACATTACTTGCTTATGATGTGTTTAAGGGCACACAAAATGACTGTGTAAACCAGTAAGGAAAGGAAGCCTTATGAAGAAGAGGAGGCCTAGGACTCAGGAACCATACAGCTGGAAGATAGGGAAGTGGAAGGATCAGAGCTTTGGTGTCAGACTTACCAGGATTCAATGAGGGCTCCAATGATTATTAGTTGTGTGTAATTGGTGACTCACTCAATCTATATATCATTTGTAAAATGAGGACATCAAAACCATTTTGCAATGTTGAATAAAAGATGTAATGACAGAAAACTACAGAACATTGAAGAAGGAATTAAGGAAGATACAAATCAATGGAAGCATATACCATGTTCATGGATGGGAAGAATTAACATCACTAAAATGTCCATACTACCCAAAGCAATCTATAGATTCAATGCAATCCCAATTAAAATACCAATGACATATTTCACAGATATAAAAAAATACTTCAAAAACTTACATGGAGCCAAAAATGCCCATGAATAGCCATAGCAATCTTGAGAAAGAAGAACAAGGTAGGAGGAATCACAATACCGTACATCAAACTATACTGCAAGGCTACTGTCATCAAAACAGTCTGGGACTGACATAAGAATAGACATATAGATCAATGGCACAGAATAGAAAGGTCAGAAATAAACCCAGGACTTTATGGTCAATTAATATTCAACAAAGGTTGCAGGAACATAAAATGGAGTAAAAACAGTTTCTTCAACAAGGGGTGTTATGAGAACTGCAAAAAAAAAAAAAAACAAAAAACAAAAAAGAAAACTAAACTAAACAACCAACTTACACTATACGTCAGAATAAACTCAAGCTGGATAAAAGACTGAAACATAAGCAATGCCACTATAAAGGTCCTGAAAGAAAATATAGGCAGTAAAATTTTTAGATATCCTATGCAGAAATATTTTCACTGATACTTCTCCAAGGGCAAAGAAAATAAAAGGACAAATAAACAAATGGGACTGTATCAAACTGAAAAGTTTCTGTTTAGCTAAAGAAAATACCAGCAAAATTAAAAGGGAACCAATGGTATGGGAAAACATATTTGCCAATGATACCTTGGACAAGGGTTTGATATCCAAAATATGTAAAAAACTTATGTAACTCAACACCAGAGAGACAGCCCAATTAAAAAATGGGCAAAGGACTGAAGAGGCAACTCTCTGAGGAGGACATACAAAAGGTCCAAAGGCGTATGAAAGGATGTTAAACATCACTAGCCATCAGAGAGATGCAAATTAAAACCACAATAAGATACCACCTCACACCTGTCAGAATGGCAATCATCAACAAATCAACAAACAAGTATTGGTGAGGATGTGGGGCAAAGGGAACCCTGGTGCACTGTTGGTGGGAATGCAAACTGGTACAGTCACTATGGAAAACAGTATGGAGTTTCCTTAAAAAAGTAAAAATGGGACTGCCTTTTGATCCAGCAATTCCACTACTAGGATTATACCTGAAGAATCCTGAAAACCAATTCATAAGAACCTACGTATGCCTATGTTCATAGCAGCTCTATTTACAATAGGCAAGTGCTGGGAACAGCCTAAGAGCCCATCAGTGGATGATTGGATCAAAAAATTTTGGCACATTTACACAATGGAATACTACAGAGCAGAAAGAAAGAAGAAACTCATACCCTTTACAACAACATGGATGGAACTGTTAAGTATTATGCTTAGTGAAATAAGCCAGTCAGTGAAGGACAAATACCATATGATCTCACTCAATATAGGACACTAATGAACAAAACAAACGAGCAAAACAGAACCAGATACATGAATACAATGAATAGAACTTCAGTGGGCAGAGGAGAGGGGTAGGGGTGAAGGGGGAGGAGGAGGCAAAGAAAGGGAGCAGTTTAGTAAAAGAACTAACATGGAAGAGCCAAAGACATGAATAACAAGTGGGATTGACTATGGGGATGAGTAGGTGAGTGGGGAAGGGGAGAGAGGGGAGGCGAAATGGGATAGATATAATACAACAATAAAATTAAATTAAAAAAAAAAAAGACGTAATGACTGTTAAAGGCCTGGTGGGTACTTGGAGATGATGCAATCATTTGAATCCCTTCCCTTCATTTTTAAAAATCCTCACCCAGGGATGTGTTTATTAATTTTAGAGAGTGGAAGAAAGAGAGAGAAGGATGTGAGAGAGTAATGTCAATGTGAGAGAGAAACATTGATTGGTTGCCTCCCATATGAGCCCAGACCAGGAATCAAACCCGCAGCCTTTCCGTGTACAGGATGATGCACCAACTGAGCCACACACCCTTCCATAGTTTTAAACAAAAAAAGGAGCAGTGTACTTCACATACAATTTTTAACTTTACTTTTAAGATTAACATATTGTGAACGTATTTTATGTCATTAAGTATTCTATTGCATAAAAGTATTTAAAAGCCAATTTAGTAGCATATTAAATGTATATACCATAATTTACTTAACTGATTCCATTATTGACAATCAAAGACTGAGCATCCATGATGATGAAACTTGGTGTTCCTCTGTTATTTTTATTTAGTAAGTAAAGGTGTTAGAGCAATCATTTATACCAACTATAGTCACTGAAACACTGATGGATGTGCTTGCTTCCTTGCATCCTCAACCAATTTGGATATTATTTTTATTTTTGTTCACTGCAAGCTTAAGCAAAAATGATATCTCATTGCTTTGATTTTCTGTACCTCATTACTAATAGTTGTTTTTCATATGATCACTGTTCTCTCTTTTGTGTTAAGGGTGTCCTTCTCTACCTCTCTCCTTCTCTACCAATTTAATAAATGTGTTATAATTTATAAAGCAGACATTTAAATATTAGCATGTGTATCATAGAAACTATGAGTTAGCTATTCAGATTCAATCCCTTTCCACTAGGTTGCTGTGTATTATGCAATTACATTTATAAAATACATGAAGTATGAAGCTGTTTATTCCCAATATGGAATAAATAGCCATGTAGTTACCTGTGCAACCAGAATGGAACTGCTTCATGTGTGTTGAACCAAAATATAAATAAAGTCCTGATTTGGTTAATATGCTTTCTTTTAGAAGCTCAAATAATAAAATTGATAGAAAGATAATCCTTCTTTCAAGTCACCTCACTGATCTAGCTTGAATTGGGGGCTTACACTTTGGCTAGAATCTCACATGCTGCTGTGGTCAGAAGCACATCTCAGTACCACATACTAGAAATGGATTTGTTGCGTCAACATAAATACCCAACTGGGTTACTATACATAGAAGCAGCCATACTGCTTGCTTGAGAGCCTGGCAAAGATAGGGACTCTATAAACTACATGAAAGGAATGTCAGGGTGAGGGACATTAGAAGACCACCTTGAAAACCACCATGGTTAATTTTGCATGTCAGCTTGACTGGAATGCCCAGATATCTGACCAAACATTATTCAGGATGTTTCTCTGAAGGTGTATTTAGATGATATTAATGACTAAATCAGTATAACAGTAAAGCAGATTGCTCTCCTCTTTGTGGGCAAGCCTCATCCAATCAGTTGAAAGAGTGAACAGAACAAAAAGGCTGATCTTTTCCTGAGTAAGAAAAATTTCTCCCGCCTAGTACATTTTTTTCCCCCTGCCTTTGAACTAACACTGAAACTTCAACTTTTCCTGGGTCTGGAGCATGCCAGGTTTTAGACCGGAACTACACCATTGGCTGTCCTGTCTCTAGCTTATTGACTTATCCTGTGGATCTTGAGACATGTTAGCTTCTAGGCAACATGGGCAAACTAACTTCTTATGTTAAACATCTTTAAATACATATTATTTCTTCTATGTTCATATCAATTTCATATGTACATTTTTATTGGTTCTGTTTCTCTGGAGAACCTTGACTAATATAAAAGCTCTGATTTTAAACTTACCCAAGACCAAAAAATAATTGTTTCTGAAATGTGCCATTTAAAAACATTCCAGTTAAGACACCGTAAAATTCAAGGCATTACCCCCTGAATGTGTCATTTACTACAGAAGACTATGACTGTTAATATCCATCACACAAAGTGGTTAGAGGCTCAAATTAGATGACATATAATAAGGCAATGGGCAAACTGTTCAATAAATCTTGCCTGTGAATTATAGCTTTTATCTAAAGTAACTCATGAATGGCAATGACCTTAGAAGAATGATCCCACTTGATAACTGTAATATTTGAAAAGCGTAAGACTACAACTCCTACAGTCACCCTACAGATATATATATACATGATGTACATGAATACTACACACACATATACACACTGGCACTAACATACATACATCTGTAGGGGGAAAAATAATAAAGCTGACTATAGGACTGTTAAACATTTTTATTGTGTAGACTTATAATCCTTACAGGACATGCAGGGTAAAAAAGTGTAAAATATATCAGTAAGCATATAAAATTTCAGTAACCTTTTGGACCAGCACTTAATTTGCACAAAGGAACAGACATGTTTTAGGATACACAGTTTACAGTTTGAATTATAAAGCAATTTCCCAAGGGATTTTCCTCATATAAAGATAACAAATATCTTTACACTTAAAAAGTATGCAGTATAGTACATATGGTACGTACACAGATTAAAAGTAAAACTATGTCCATGCCAGTGTCTGATTTAAATGCAAAAATTCAAAGTAGGTAACAGGTAAGTAAAGTGTCAGGAAAACTGTAAAAGGCAAAAATGCTCAAAACGAAATAGTAAAGCACAGTTCCAACAGGTGTATGGAATGAAAAGTAAAAGCATAATTGAAAGCTAAAAGGAAATGCCTCAAGGGCAGAATCTTTTTTTTTTAATAAGATTTTATTATTTTTAGAGAGGTATAGGGAGAGAGCCAGAGAGGGAGAGAGATATCAATGCATGGTTGCCTTTCACCTACCTCCAGCTACGGACCTGGCTGGAGACCTGGCTTGCAACATGGTTATGTGCCTTGGCTGGGAATTGAACCAGTGACCTTTGGATTCTCAGGCTGGCGCCTTATCCACTGTGCCACCCGACAGGGCCGCCAAGGGCAGAATATTAATATGAGCAGGTGGAATAGAAAGTTTCTGATACATCAGGCAGCTTTCTGTATGACTCTGGTTACAGGTAACATTCCTCAGTTTGAGTTTAGAAGAATTTGTATTCCAGCAAAACCACCTCAGTTTTTTAAATTACTGTCTCCTCCCCCATCTTCTCTCTGAGCAAAGTGATGTTTGGTTTAGGTCCATAGCTCCTGGCTGGAAGAGGGGCCCTGTGTCACAGCATAATAGACAGCTACAAGTGCTTTCCTTTGAAGGGGTCACACTTGCAACAACTTTGATAGTCTCACACAATGCCCTCTCTTTTATGAGCCCTGCTCCGGAGGCCCACTGGTCAGCTGAAAAAAGAACACAATGTTCAGCCACTAAAACACCCCAGTGATGGATTAGTTTGGAGTCAGGAAAGCATGATTATTCTTGAAAACAAACAAAGTTGAATAGATGTGCTGACCTCATTCAGCTGATGAGAGACAGGGAAAGTTGGTTTCCCTCCCGCCAGCCCAGAGAGGACTCAACCTCATTTGTCCACCTTCATTCATTTTACGGAGCTGACATGAGCCATAGTCAATATGGATAAAGATGGCGTGTGGCTGACTGCAGACAGGAACTTCACCTGACTTTTCAGAGTCAGAAATGAGTGTGGAGAACTCAGTAATGGATTTTCTAATTTTGGTCTCTATGAAAGTTGCTTACCTAATGAAAGTTGACTACTTGGACCCTATTTGAGAAGGAAATATGAAGAGCAGGAAGGCACTTAGGTCTCATTATCTATGTCACAAATATTCAAGCACAGGAAGAATCACAGGTTAAAATTCGATGGAAGTTAAGGCATTAGTCAGATTGTGGAAATGCAGAGTATGGTTTCTAATTTGATAAAGATCACTGGATCCCACTGGATCATTAAAATGAATGGTAGCAACCCACTAACACTTCAGATGGCAAGGGAAGAATTTGTTTAAAACCAGCCACATACCTGTACAATCAATGGCATAGTTTGGAATTCTTCCTTTACCATAAAACAATCAACATTTTAAAACAGGCAGTTGAGATCGTTGGTTCTTCATATTCCTCTCAAATTATCTTTCAACAATACATTCCTATCTCAACCAATAAACCAATGACTCAAATGCACATAAAAATATAAGGAAAACATTTTAAATGGGTTTAAAAAATTCTGACCACCAAACAAATAATAGAGGAAATATAGATCAGAAGAGACAAATAAAAGTTATGAAAACTGAAAGAGTGATTTCTTTGTTACGAACCAAGAAAATTCATTCATATATTTTTGCCCTACTAGCAACTTAAAACTTGAAGTTGGCACCAAGAAAATTAACAGGAGAAAAGGGATCAGGTATGCTTCTATCCTTAAAATGTCACTTATATTTCTTTCTGCATGTTGATACGGATATTGCTGAATATTTTGCCAAAAGCCTCAAAGAGTGGGTCACAGAAGGTGTGGACACAGATGGAATAGACACGGCTGATGCACTGGATCTCGATCAGGAAACTCTTAATGTACGGTACGACTACCCAGATGTGCAGGAAAGAAACAATGGCAAAGTAAATGCCCCAGATAAGTGCCATTGGGATGCCAAAGAGGGCAGACAGCAAGCGGTAAAACCAGTATTTCGTCACAGTGAAGGTGGTGAAGCTGGCCTTCCAGATGCTGTCGAAACTGTGCGCCCCTTCTGGTTCTGCAATCACGTCTTCAAAATCAATCTAAAAGGAAGAAGTAACAAAATATGAGCTTGGATTAGTATAAAAGAGAAAAAAAAACCCTACTGAGTATTTGTAAATATATGAGTTTTATGTATAGTGTGAGATGCTTGGAGGCATCTGGTAGCATCGGCATCACTTGGAACTTCTAGGAAAAACAGATAATTGGCCCCCACTCAGATCCTACTGCATCTCTGGGGGTAGAAACTAGAACTTTTAACATGTTTTCTGGTTGTTTCTTGATCATGTGAAAGGTTGAGAGCCACTGTTCCAAGGCACTCCAAAATGACATGAGCCAAGTTCATTGCACTCTAAGACAACTACACACACAAAGTTAAGGGTAGTTAGTTAATTGATTATTGACACTTATAATACTCCACTGTTAGGATTTCTTTGGTAAATTAGATCATTGTGAGCTGTGCGGTGGTGTGTCTTGAGCAGGGCTTGGGAAATAGGGTATGATTTGGAGAAGAAGGAAGGAAGAGCCTTGGAAATGGTGTGAGCAAGGCTCCAGGAACAAGGAAGGATAGATAATACAGAAAGTATCACAGGCAGGTAGACCTGTGTGTAGCCACTGCAGACAAAGTAGGTTGAGGCCTGATTCAATATTTTTTTACTTACAGTGTAGGGGGTGGGGAATGGGGAGTCTCTTAAAGGGGCTGGAGAGGGAGAATGCAGCCTGTAGTCACAGTCGGTGCAGTCCTTTATCAAGATGAATTTGATAGCTGTGCGGAGAGTGGAGAAAGGGAAAAGAGACTCAAGATAGATTGTTGCTATATCCAAAGTTTGAGATGGTAGGGCCAAAACTGAATAGTGGTCATGGTGAAGGGGAAGGGGAGGGGAGGGGAAGGGGAGGGAAGGGAGAGGAGGAGAGGAAGTAAAAGAGAAATGGCAAGAATGAATTTTAGGGACAAAAAAGGAATCCACAAAGCTTGGTTACTTCAAGTTTGGTAAAGAAAAGCCTAATATGAGCTTTGAGTTTTTAATTTGCTGAGAAGAAAGTTAGAAACAAATGCTATTTAAAAATATTAAGAGAGAGCTTCATTTTTGAATTAAACAGTCAAGTTTTGCCTAAGGATAGATGCAAATATCAGTGGTCTGCACCAAATGAATCCTGCGGTGGTTCTTTAGGGTGACCACTGGGTAGTAATCATATGAGTTTCCAGTCACATAGTACTTAGTAGGTACCATGTGGTATTTTATGCATTGTTTCCTTGACATCTGGGGTTTCAAACAATTTGGAAATGTTGATTTTCATTTTAGAAAGGTCGGGCCGGAATGCAAACTTGGCCCCTTTTCCCATAGCATTCTCTCTCATAGTACATGTCCACCTAAACAATTAATCCTCGGGAGATTTTTATCCCTCTGGAAGGATTTATATAGACAAAAACTGAAGCATAGGATAAAAGAATTATTCCCAAAAGAGTGGGACAGAGCCAGCTCAACTGCTTGGTGTTGGCAGATATATGGAGAACAAATGTAGATCCCCAAACAAGGTGATGACTGCTCACCACATTATGGCCAAGTTTAGGATTAGGGAATATAAAACTTGGGTGATCCCATGGAGTCACTCAATGCCAAGGAGCCACCTTGGAGCCAATGCAATAAAACATCTTTTGGAAAAAGTGCATGATACTTACCAATAGTTAAAGTATATTTTCTATAGCATCTTTTTTTCAGTCTATTGTCCAGTGCCCTAACAATGTAATATGTAAAATATGGCATGTCCCCAATTACGTAAATGAACTTATAGATTTATTATCATTCTAATTTTTCTCTGCTCATTTAGACCTAGACTTGGAAGTAAATGTTAAATTGTGTTTTTTAAAAGGTTGCACAAAATGTGTGGCAAGTCAGATCAATCCTTTAATGAAGTTTCTGTGCAATTTACTTAATGATCTACCATGGGGTTTTATTCTAACACTGCATTTCCCTAAAGCTATCAAAAATAAAAGCTTATTACAGTTTTCCTTCATTCAACTGCAAGGTAGATGACCTTGTGTTGTAAGGGGGTTTGGTGAAGTCAGCATTAATACACAAGAGCATGCATTCATGCTTTGGGTCAAAGGACGGGAATGGTGGTCCATTAATGCTCTGAGATAAGTATATATGTTTTGAGTGTACGATGTACAAAAGTACATTATTTTTATTTGAAAATAAAGGCTCTATTATCAGTGGAGTTTGGGAAGGTCTTTACTGGAGCAGAGGATTCCTAACTCTTTACAGAACAGACTTGAAGCACATCTGCTTTGAGATTCTTTTCCAAGGGAAGAGAGTTACTAACATTTGTCGACTGGCTGCTATGACCAAACACTCTTCTCATTTAACTCACAGCAACTTGGTAATATTTCCATCTTACAGAAGAGTGTGAGGTTCAAAATGTTAAGTGGTCCAGGTAAATCAGAGGTGGATCTGAGTTTTGAATCTGGCCTCAAAGATATTGATTCTTTCTTCAATACCATGTTGCTTTAAAAAAAAGTATTTTAGAAGTTTCTCTAAGGTAATTATAGTAGCTCACAATTAAAAGGCACATTAATAAAAAATAAGAGTTTGCTGATTTTAACCATTCTGGTAACTAAGAATCCCCACAGCATGGTTTTTGAGGACAGTGTTAGAGCAAGGTCATGTACATCATATACCCAATTATTAGGAAGATCTCTGAACATATAACTGGGTGTGTTTTTGATAATAACTGTATTTTTCTAAGCATAAACATAAATGCTCTTTATCAATAAATACAAGGGAAATTCTTAAGTTTTTAGTTACTTAAAAATTTTCAAAATGGCTGCTTTCTTCACTGCTTTCCAGAAACTTCCAGAGGGCATGATTTAGACTCAAATATCCAAGGGAATTTACAGCAGATCTCTGCGGTTGGACAGCAACGTAACAAAAACATGTTACATAAATATATTCAGTCAGTTGCTGCTTTAGTCTTGAAAAATTAAGGTCCCTTAAGAGAACCAATTAGTCATTGCTGAGAAAAAGAAAGCAAAGCAGGTTAAGGAAATACAATGGAGCCAGACAAAAAGGTTGGTTTCTCTCTACCTCCGTTTCTGTGAGGAGTGCAGGAGATAATTTAAGTAAAACGCTTAGCATGGGAATAGAGCGTTACTACATCATAAATGCTCAGAAGATGGTAGCATGCTCTGGGTGACTAAGATTGTCTGGGTTACAATTGTAGTAAGAGAAACTACCGGCTGTAAAGTACACAGTGGTTGTGCATTCAAACCCCACCAGTGGCTGTAAAGATCTAACTTCCATTTGTAATCATCTTTACCACAGGCCTCCGAGATGAATGCCAATATTCCCATTTTACAGATGAGGATACAGTGGGAAGTCAAGAAATGACACAAGGTCATGCAAAGGCCAGGTGGCAAAGCTGGAAATTGTCCCACTTCAAGTCTGATCTCTTTTTGCTGATGTATCCTGGGGTGATGAGTCCTTATACTAGTCTTGTGCACTTAATTTCCACCCAGATAGACATGCTTCCTAACACATTCACATTTTGATTATTAAAGGAATTAGTCTTGTTAACATTTCTATTTTAAGTTAGGACATCTAGCAACTAGGATGTTTTCCATTTTTGTATTTTCGTGGCCCTGCACAGTATGTTCTCACAATCCTGGGCACCCAGCCAAGGACTCTCACTCTAATTGGCAGAAAAGGAAACTGAGGCACAAAACAAGTAAAATGAGCCAGGCATTCCCAAGGTCCCAAGTGGATCAGTGGAAAAGCTGAACTTCCTGATTCCCAGGCCTAGATCCAGCCCTGTTGCTTTACACAATTTCCTTAGGAACTTACACCTCTCTCCTCATGCCCCACCTCTGCCTACTCACTCTGTGTCTCCTGTATGTCTCTCATCGCCTTCCAAGAGGCATTGACATGTATGGTATCTTTGTGTGAGGTTAGGAGAATGTCCTTTTCACAACATGAACGCAGACATTTCTGTACATCTATCCAGCATGAAGAAAACTGGAGGGAAGCTTATACTAAATTATCCTCATTGTACTTTTTGACATATATTGATAATGCACTGAACCCTACAAAGTTCTTCTTTGTCATCAGTCATTCCATTTAAAGGAAGTTCAAAATTCCACATCAATCAAAGTGCAGTTACTTCAGCAGATTCATAGGTAATTTAAAGCTGAAGGAGTCCTTAAAGAAATAAAGTGTCACTGGGGATAGAAAAATTGAGGCCAACGCTGTGAGATGACTGCATCAAGGATATCTTCCCATTTAATGGCAGGCACAGGATTGGACTTCAGGCTGAGAAACTGTCCTGGGCTCATTCACTACTACTTCAG
Source organism: Noctilio leporinus (assembly GCA_004026585.1). Lineage (NCBI taxonomy): Eukaryota > Metazoa > Chordata > Mammalia > Chiroptera > Noctilionidae > Noctilio > Noctilio leporinus. The sequence continues at coordinate 230,062 of PVIW01001662.1, read as the reverse complement.
CTACCACCACACATCTTCAGTCAGTCTGGCCACTACATTTCACAGCCAACGCAAAAGGCAGCTAAGCTTGCTAGCACCTGAACTTGACCACCATCTTCCTCTCAAGAAGTCCTGCAGGTCTATGGTTGAATGAAGTTGGCGTCTCTCTCTGACAATCCCCTGTGTGCTCATGGTTCCCGTGCATCACTGGTTTGGTTTATTCCTCATCAAAACTATCACTCTGGAGTTCTATTGACTCAGGGATGCTCTCTTCTTACACGTTACAGGAGGACAGGTCTTTTCTGGAGCCGAACTTTACCTGCTCACTTATATTTGCAGCATAACAGGAATTAGAGATCTGCTTTGCAAAAATAAACCAGAAAACAAACAAAAACACAAGAAGTGCATGTGTCATTTAGTTTCTTAGAATAGAATGCCTCAGGTGAAGCCCAAGAACTGATTTTCCGTTCTGTTCTGTTCTGTTTTGTGGAACAAGTTGTACTTCTGGCAAGAAGCGTTATGTAGATGTCAAGATCAAAAGCATAAATGTGCTTTAGTAGTATGTCTGTTTTAATAGATGCTTTATAAGAATTTAACAGTTTATATTACTAGATTTTTATAAATGGCATTAAATACCTTTGTGCAACAATGACCTATGGTGCTACATTTTCGGAAACATAAGTTACCAATCTAGCAGCAGACATCAGGAAAAACTATTTGTCTTGTGGTGTTTTGACAATGTTGGGCTAATACAGTAAGCCGCAAAAGACCTCATCTTGTTAAATATATCTGATGGCAATATTTGAGAAACATTTTATATCTACAGAAGATTTAAAAACGGGGTCTTTTTTTATCTCAAAATCTGGACATTTTATTTCTGAATAAGGAATTCTTAAGAAGGAAACTAAGTACACCTAGGATTTCATAAACAATAATGCTTGCCTATTATGTTTCTATGGGAAATTAACTTTTTAAACACTTAGTGGAAATTGTGTGTGTGTGTGTGTGTGTGTGTGTGTATATATATATATATATATATATAAACATAACAACACACAAGATGTTTACAGAAGACTTGTGTTGCCTGGCCAACATCCACAGTTCTACTTCTCTTCCAACAGAATCTTCATTATCCAGCTGATACCAAAAACTCGCCGATCTCAGAAATGTTACAGCTGGTTTAGATGGCCACAGTAATGTTAGTCTCCTTGGTGAGTGATTGCTTTATAGTAGGCATGTGACACAGTTCTGGCCAATAAGATCCAAGTGGGAATCTGTTGGGCAGGACCTCAAAGAAAGCTTTATCTTCCTTCTGAAAAGAGACACATGTAGTGCGGCTCTTTACCACTTCCATTCTGCTTAGAATATGATAAGAGGTAACGTGCAGGATTAAAAGGTGGAAAGTATAGAAGGTGCTACTTTTGCCGTTATCAAGCTGTAAAATCAATGCCAGTAGTTGTTCATCTCTAGACTTTTCCTGATAGTTATTTTTAAGCCACAGCTATTCAGATTTTTAGTTACCTACAGCAGAAAGCATTCCTAAGGGTTGCAGTAACTGATACTATTTCCTGTTAATTGGTACAAAAAGTGTACACCTGAGTTCAGTGTCTAACCTGAAAGTATCTTTTCAACATTACTAGACCAGTAATTTTCAACCTTTTGAAAAATCTCATGGCACACATAAACTAATTAGTAAAATTCTATGGCAAACCAAAAAATATAATTTTCCTGATCTGATAAAAAATAGGTATAACTTTGATACATTGACACTGAATGACTATGGTGGCTATTATTATTTTTTTATTATTTGACAATCTAAGGGAAAAGAGGTCAGTGTCCCGACTCAATAGTCAAGTATTGCATGTTTTAAAAATAATTGCAGCACACTGGTCAAAAATAGCTATACTTGACTTTTTCCCAGAATATGCTGCCTAACTTGTATCAGAAAATGTTTGCATCACATTAACATTTAATTTCAGCAAAAAATAAATAGGGTGCCAAAATAACTATGAAAGAAACAAATTAATGTAAGATGGTTCCCAGTGATTTCCCCTTGCCCCACTTCCTGATATTCATGATTTGTGTAAAGCCATCCCTTTGAGTGTGGGTTGGACTTATTGATTTGCTTTTAAATAAGAAAATATGGCAAAAATGAGGTTTTACTTCCAAGAGCAGGTTATAGAAGACTATACATCCATCCTGCTTCCTTTTTTGCTCTCTAGAGTTTTTGCTGTCCTGGAAGCCAGCTGCCACGTTGCAAGTCATCCTATGGAGAGGTCTATGTGGAAGGAACCAAGAAAGGCCTCTGACCAACAGACTTGAGAGGAACTGAACCTTGCCATTGGCCATGCAAGTGAGCTGGTAAGAGGGTCCTTTCCCAGTTGGCCCTTGAGATGTGTCCAGCCCTGACAGCTGCCCTGCAACCTGTGAGAGGCTCTGAGCTGGAACCACTCAGTTAAGTCACACTCGGATTCCTGATGCACTGCAATGATAACTGTTTGTTGCTTTCAACTATTCAATTTTAGGGTAATTTGTTATGCAACTATGGAAAACTAATACAATTACAAAACACCTTTATTTTGATGATCATTTCTTACTATTTTTTTTTGTTTTCAACAAGTTAATTTCATTTTCATGCTTATAGAAAAGTGTTTACAATGAATATATGTATATAAATACCCAGGAAATTGGTCTTGGGGCAAAGTCCAGAAACACATGAGGAAATACAGCATTTTCAGCTTTCTGTAGTTCACATCAAACAGAATATTAGAAAATGTTTACACCAATGGTAGTGCAACCAGTTCATACACTTTACGTGGCTTGGTTTTACACTGAGATATGCACTAAAGACTGAGAGCCACCTCCATCTGGAAAACCCATCACTAAATCTGGACTCCTGATTACAATGCACCAGCACAGGGTCCTCAGTTCCCAGGGGTCCTCAGCAGGGGCAAAGGATCAACTGTGGTAAGCGTGGGGCACTCGTTAAAAATGCAAATGCTTAGGCCCCATTTGGACCCAGGTCTGGGGTAGGGCCTGGGGAGTCTTTATTTTTAACGAAAGTTATTCTTTTAATGCAAAAGTCGGGGGTATGCCATGCTCCTTTCAATTTAATGACAGCTCCTTTCATCTACACTGCTCTTCCCCCCTCTCTGCTTGGAAGCCCTGGTTGGCTTCCCCCTTCTCCCTCTGCATCCTGGATGGCATCTGGAAGTCAGTGAATATGGAATGGAAATTCCTCTTGAAAAGCTTTTCCCAATTTAAGCCTATAAATATGTATTATTGGAGAAAGATGAATGACTATTATTTATTATGAAAGACACACAAACTGGCAACAGAAGTCCTGGTTTATTTTCATGGTTCTGAACCCAGTATAAACAAATGCATGTCTTAAAAAAAAATCAAATAAGCACTTCTATAATCCTGACGTGTGTACCAAACCCAGGCATTCAGAGAAAGCAACTGGACATTTCAAGTTCCTTTCACTGTTCTCACATATATTTCCAACATGCTGAGCAGCCTTTGAAGTCAATGGGATAAATGTGCGTTGAGTGTGTGGGTGAGAGGAGGCTGCAAACTAGCACAACTGAATGTTACCAGAACACAGGAGCTTTGCTCTAATGCCCATGTGTTTTGTCAAGGGCAAGGGCAAATGCCCATGGGTTTATTGGAGAAAAGGCTGCAGCCTTCTAAGAGCCCTGACTGAAAACAAGCAGCCTGGATTGTGTTGCGAAAGCCTGCAATCACTTGGATTCCCAGAGGATCCACAGGCAGCCTTCAAAATGTGTAAACCTGGGAGGGAACACTGAGCAGTTCCTGGGCTGCCTTGCGGTACCAGAGTTTAGCTTACCTGGCACGGAGCACAGGGCCCTCTCTTGAGGAGGGAGGGAGAGGGCTGCATTACTAATCAGGGTTCCAAGCTGGAGAGGGTAAAACGTGGGTTTTTACACACCTCTGTGAGACAAGAGGTTTGGGTGTAGGATGCGGGGCACAGCGGGGTCTGCAGTCCCTGTCCTGGGCCTGCGGCTGGTGGTACCTTTGAATCTTTCCCTTTGGTCTGACCTCCCTCTGGCTGCTTCCCAGACATTACAAAGGACTTGGAATAATGATATTTTACATTTATGGTGCCCAATCATCTGCTTCTCTTCGCACACTTATGAAGGTCTCATTTATCTTTATAATAGGAGAAAATGGCTTTTTATTTTCCTCCTAAGGAAAAATTCACTTCACTAATAAACAACTGGGCCAGACCAGAACTCCGGGCAGGTCTGCACTTGTTACACACACCTTGGTATCCCCCACAATACACATACTAATTATCAAATAAATATTTCCTCAATATGTGTAATAGTGTAAAGGAACTGTAAGTGTCCACTGAAAAGATGTAGGCGTACATAACATTACTACCGATCAGCATATGCTCCCCTATGAATTCTTTGCCTGGTATCACAAGTATACTTTAATTAATTAATTTTCTGGCATCACATTTTATTCAAAATGATCTTCTTACTCGCCATAGCTCTATAGTACTATGACCATTCTGACCAAAATGAAGTAGAGTTGGCTGTCACTGAGGTGACTTGGGCCACATGGAAAGTCCACAAAAGAGAGGGCAATTCAAATCAGAAGTCTTCACTGTTCAAGAAAATGTACTGAGAAAATATTGATTAAAGCAGGTTTTTGCTTGGCTAGGTTTTGCTCCAATGATAACTACAGTTGTGTAGTTCCTGGCCCCGACGTAGGGGGCGCACTGGATATGGTGAGGTGGAGCCTCAAAGAGGAAGCTGGGGTGGAAACAGAGGAGCAGCCCCGCTCATCCTTGCAGGGGACTGGCAGGGCCCCCCACGGGGAGGGGACAGGGTGAGGAGGAAAGTGTTCCCTGGTTCCACTTGTCTCATGTTTTCTTGTGCGTGTGCGTGTGTGTGCGTCCCAGTTCAGAAAGGGAGACCTAAAGTGATTTGTACTCAGAGTGAATTTGGGTGGCTGTGTTTTTTTTTTTTCTTTCTTTTTCAAAATTAATTTATTACTGTATGACATTTATCCCATTTTCTCCCCATTGCTCTCCCCTGCCCCACCCTCCCCATCCCCTCTCCCACAGTCAATCAGCGTGTTGTTTTCTCTTGGCAGGGGTGCATGTGGATGTGCACAGCAAGGCAGAACATCATTGTCAACTGTTCTTTAAGTGTCATTAAAGGATTTCAGGGCGGATAGATTCTGAGGCAGACTTTCACAGAGTCCTTAGAATAGCAACAGTTTATATTATATATGCCTCCATGAGTTCACATCACATCCTGGCCGTGAGGACCTGGAAGGAAGGCAGGTGTAATTTCCTCCATTTTACAGAGAAGGAGACTGAGCTTCCGGGGGTTATAGCAGAGCCTGGACCAAACCAGCACTGAGGTCTCTTGGTTCCTCATTAGATCTCTTGCCATCACACCACCCTTTTTAAACTTCACACCTCATTCTGTGTATGCAACCCTGCTCATTCAGTCACGTAGGAATTTCTGAACCCACATGCCTCTCCCCTGCCTGCATGAAAGCTTCTCATCCAAACTAATAGAAAATCCCCTCCCTGCCTCAGCAAATAACCACCAGGAAGGGGTGTGTGATCCGAGCAAGAGATGCTGCTGGCCCTCTTCTGCTGACAACCGCCACCCCCCTTCTCCCCATGCTCAGTATTACTCTCACTCCCCAGCAGCTGAGGTCCTCTCTGGCCAGGACCCCCGGTGTGTTTCACTGACCAGAGTCCCTGTTGCATTCTCGTCTCTCCCCGGCCATCCCTGGTTCATTGCAACACTCTACCTTCTTATTCCATTCCTTTCGGGCCAGAGTTCTGAAACATTAATGCACTCAAGAATTTTCTGGAGATGTTTCTTAAAACGAAGATTCCTAGGATTCTCCATTGTGTTCTAAAGGTGGGGACCAGGAATCTGGGTCCAGGAATCTGTACTCCCTCCCCCCATTTTCATTCAGGTGGCCTAGGAAGGCCACTTTCAGAAATAAAAGCTGCCTTGGTCTTCATTCTCTGCTAGATGAGAAGACTCTACGGCCATGATATTGTGTTGCTTACTACTTTTGCAAACTAATATGAAGACCTCATTGATAGCATGAGGGCTAGGTTTGAATCCCAACTCAGCTGTGTTATCTCACATATGCTACTAATCAATCCTCTGTGTGCCTTAGCTTCTTATGTGCAAAATGCAGGTATAATAGCACCTACTGAATAGGATTCTTCTGTGTATTAAATAAATTAAGCAAAATATCTAGGGCATTGCCTGGGGCAATGTTACATCACAACCTTGGCCCATTGCCCCAACCAGAAGAGGGAAAATGTCAGAGATTACAGTAACAGTGTTGGTAGGACAAAAGAGATATTTTGGAAAAGGAGAACCTCCTGGCACTTATGAAATAGTTTCACTGACGTGGCTGCTTACTGCTTATTTTTCATTCTGCTTTTACGTGAGCAAAAAGGTTTAGATCATCTCAAGCAAATGCATTAGCTTCCTGGAGCCCATTACAAATATGAGGCACAAAGTAACCAAATATGCCCTGGGCAAGATGCCCCCACTGACTGAGTACCTGGATATGTTAGATAATGGCACCAACTCCAACTATATGGGATTTAATTTGGTTTGGATTAATTCCTTTTTTGCTTGATTTTACATTTCCTTTTGTATGAAGGTAACCAGTAGGTTTCTCCACTTTTTGTTCCTAGAAAGGAGTATGAATTACCCTAGGGTTTGCATTATACTTTGAAAATTTAAGCTAAATTTTATCTTTTGATAACATAGATACACATTCCTAGTTTGCATCCTGTTTTGCATTGAATTGTATTCCCCTCAAAAAGATATATTGCAGGCCCAATTCCCAGCACCCCAAAATACACCAGGGTCTTGCAGATGTAATTAGAATGAGGTCATACTGGACTAGGGTAGGATTCTCATCCAATGTGGCTGGAGTCCTTATAGGAAGATGTCAATGGGAAAACACAAAGGGAGAAGACCATGTAATTGGAGTTATGCAGCTGTATGCCAAGGAATGCCAAAGACGGCTAGCAAACCACCAACAAATAGGAAGCCAAAAGGAAGAATTCCGCTACACATGACAGTGAGCACGAAGCTGATCACACATTGGTTTTGGACTTTCAGCTTCCAGAACTGTGAGGCTATAAATGTCTGTTGCTTTAAACCACTCAGTTTGTGTTCTTTTTAAAGGCAGTGCTAGAAAATGAATACACAGACATCCTTTTGAAATTGCTAAAAATTATCCTCAATGACACGACAGTATCAGGGTTCCTACTCCTTGAGTAGGCTGCCCACCTTTGCTAATGAAACATGAAGCCACATTTGGTGCTAGACCAGCTGGCCATGGATTTTCTTTAGGAACCTGGAACCATCTCTCCTGTCCACATGGCTTCACATTTTTATTATCACAAAGAGCACCCTACTTTCATTATCACAAAATGTGGATGGCTCAATACAAAGTAGGCTGCCTAACTTTAGATCCCTTTTTAATCTTCAGGCGCCTGGTACCAATTTGGTGGCACTTGTTGATGTTGAGTGTCATCAAACAATTGACATGGAACTGTGAACAGTGCAAAAATAGGCCAGACAAAGGCTAGTGATAGGAGCGTTGAACCTGAACAGAGGGAGCGATATTTTGGGGGCACTTATGTTGTTGCCAATCTTGAGGAGAAGTAACTGGAGCCCTTCAAAGTGTTGAAAGTTCTCTTCCCAAATAGAAAAGTCCTATATTGTTTAATGCATGGAAATCTTATTTTATCTCAACATGCAATTATAAGGATTCACCCAGAGGCCTCACTTGCTCACAAAATTCTGTGTTTACACTGGGAGTTTGTTATTCTTTAAACTTCTGGGTGTGTCAGGGGACAAATATGAATGATCACCATACTAAAGAAAATTAAAGCTCTTCCCATTCTACCAAAGACACCACAAACGGATATGTCTTCACCATTTGCAGGCTACTAATTGGTCCTCATAAACATTTGTTTAAACCAGAGCTTTTAACTCACTACTAACTCCTTTTCAGTTTCTCCGTTTCACTCCCTGATGGCAAAGGTTGTTTCCTACCATTTGGTTACGTCAACATAAGGTTGCTAGTAGCTTTCATTTTTACCTCACTGTTGAATTATTTTTCCCTTCAGGGCCTTGAGTCTGTTTATTACACAGATAGGAAATGAATGAAATCAATCTCTGAAAGTTTGAAAACTGGTTGGCAAGTGAGGCAGGGGCTCTACACCAATGTTCTTGTAAGGTCTACACAAGCCCATGATATGGTTCTCAAGACATAGCTCCAACCTTACCACAGGGTTTCTCCTCTTTGGACACTGTTGACATTTTGTTGTTGGGGTGGGGGAGGGGGTGCTGCCCTGAGCACTGTAGCCATCCCATCTTCTATTCACCAAGTGCCAGTAGCACCTACTAGATTTTCTCCAGATACTGCCAAATGTCCCCTAAAGGGGAAGGGAGGGAGGATTACCCTAAATTGAAAACTCCTGCTCTAGAAAATCAGAATATGATATAATGAGACAGGACCTGAAATTTAGAAATATTTATAGCCTAGAATGCTTACTTGTTTACTATGGAATTTTATTTCTTTTATTTCTTTAATAGTTGGCCTTGTACGGTCATTCACTCATTCATTCATTCATTATGAAGCGCTTACTTTTTGAGGATGGAATAAGTGGAATGAGAAAACAGAGCCAGGAGAGGGCTGATGAGCTGGCTACGTGCCGCTGAAAAAGGGACAGTGCAACTATGAGACGGCCTGTGGCTACCGAGGCTCACTCAGGAATCATTACCACGAAGGCGAACTGTCCTTCCATGGTTCACTCCCTGACCTTTAAGGAAATATAGGAAGTTACTCTTTTGCACCTTCCCAAATCACTAACCTCTTCAATTTAGACTGGGATCTTGAATAACTTCTCCCAGGACAATGACCCAAGACCCTTTCCGGCTTCACAGCCTTCCACTTGCGGCTGCTTTTACTAGGACCTCTCCTCTCATAGCTCTTCGCTCGTCTAACTCTGAGTTTTGTGTAATGTCTTAACCTAAATATTCTTTCTTCAAAGACATTTTTATGGTCTCTACCCCTTTTGTCAACTGAATTTCTTTTTCATCCAACCTATCACAACATGTATTTAATGTTGTGATTATGTGTGTGTGTGCGCGCGCACGTGCTATTAGACTGCTTCAAGAATGTAGTAGGTACTAAGTTAATATTTATTGAATAAATAAATGAATTAGTGAATGCTACCATTTGCTAAATTATATTTCTCTGTTTCCTTTACAAGAACGCCAAGCTGATAAAAATCTCCTTGAGGAAAAATAAGTTCTGAATATGTTACTATTTAGCTGAAGGATTAGTAATTGCCTGTACTGATTGCATTCACTTATGTTAACCCAGTCACAGTAATTTTGGTAAGAGAGTAGACAAAAAGTGGCCGATGACAGGGAAGAAAGATTAATTCAGTTTTTGCTTTTTTATGAAATTTGGATTCAAACCTATCTACTCTGACATTGCTTTGCTTAGGGAACTTGATGAGGTCCCCAAGAGTGCATGGTCTGGAATTCAAACAAGTTTAAGTTTACCTTCAAGAATCACACAGCTGGGGTGCTAAGTGATGGGATTAGAATCGTACAGGCCCCTCCACACTTAACTTTATATGGGTCAGAATAAAACAAACTGTGTATAGCGTGGTAACGGGAGAATCTGTCTCAGAGTAACAGGACTTCTGCCCTGTAATTCTTAGTCATCCGATCCTATTGCTCACAGATGGCCTAGTAAAAGATCTTCAGAGATGTGGCCACAGGAACTAGTGAATTTGACAACCACTAGCATTCAGAACGTCTGAGCATTTTCTGTTCAGCTAGACCTTTTTAAGACCATTGCTCTAACTAAAGTTGTTAATAATTATGCACTTCTCTGTTACATGAACTAAGAGGAATTGGCTGGTTACAAAACACCAAATTACCGAAAGCTTGTAACCAACTTTGGAGCTGATTTTCTGATCCATCTTGGAATACAAGCAGCCAATTTGGAGGGAAGGACAATAAAAGGGAAGACCGCAGAGTTCTGAGCCCAGATGAGAAGAGGAAAAGAACTCCAACTCTTGATCTTCAGCACCAAATGTTTATCTGTTATATTTGCAACCAGCATGCCATCCATCCATTGATAGCTCAGTATTTTTTTAAAAAAATGATTTAATTAAGTCCAACAGCCTGAATATTAAGAATAAGAATGCCAATTGGTAAAGTCTAGGAAGAATGTCTTTTAAAGACTTCCACTCTTTTATGAATACTGGTCAATCGGAATCAAAGATTTTATAAATGAAAGTGACTTAGAGATCTTTAAGTTCAACATCTAGATTACTCTAGACAAAGAAACTGCTGTCTGGAGGGCACAGTGACTTTCCCAAGGCCCAAAGTAACCTTCAGTTTCAGAGTCCTGGAAGCTTGCTCTGAGGGTTAGTTTCCCCAGCTGCTTTGAGGAGTGACTGACATTATCGAAGCGCTCCTCAGTGACTTGGTGTCTCTTCTCAGTGCCAGGCGCTGGAGAAATGAAGAATAATACTTGCTTCTCCCTCAGTCCAGTGAAACTTCTTGCTGCCACCGGCAACAAGAATTTCACTGCACCAGTAGGAAAAAAATAGGGGAATGTTGTCAGCTCCGTTCCTAATATGCCTGCGACATGAATCGAGGGTGGAAAGGGGGATGCTGACGACATCTGACACTCTAACCAGTGGATCTTCCACTTGGGGAACAGCAAGAATAAGAAAAGAAAAGGGACAAACAACAGGACTGGATTACGTAGTGACATGAGATTTATCTCACATACAAAGTCCATCTTACGCTTTTGCTATGTTAGTTCCAGAAAGTAATTTTTATAATGGACAAAAACAGCCACCCTTTGCAGAAACCACACTTTCTCATGAGTTTAAGTCACAATAGAGGTTTATACAAGCTGCAAAATTGTGTGACTATGCAATGTGTAGGAGGGAGTGGATGGGCAGGCTTGCCCTAATGTTTCATACTGACATTTTGGTACATACAATGCATGCATTTTGCAGTGTTCTACTTTCAAATGTTTACCACTTGCATTCTCAACCACTGCTGAGCTGCCACAGAAATTCCTCTTTGCCCCCAGACAAGCCAGGTATCTTGCAGGAAGAGAGGAAAGTGTTCATATATATGCGTAAGCCTGGGCTGTGTGTCAGTGTTGTTACACACCAAGTTGTAATTGTAGAGGTAGAAGGAATGGAGAAATTATACACACAAGTAAGGAATTTAACACATAGCTATTACAAAAAATAAAACAAACAAACAACAACAACAACAAAAAACCCTATAAAAACCCTCTCACATGACACAGTTCTGGGATTAACCACTCATTAACTAGCACTTCTTCTCTCATGTAAATTAACACTTAAAAATAACAAAACAAATGCACACAAAAATCCTAAAGGTACAGTCCTTCCTCCTTTTCCCTTGTCTGAGTGGTGATTATGGCTGAGCAGTGTTTTCCTCCTAATATTGCCTCATGTTAATGTGGCAAAACTACAGCAAGTGTCAGTCCATGTTTCCCTTCCAGCTCTTCTAACAAATCACCCAGACAGAACAGTCCCTTTTCAGCCATATCCGGGGTCCTCTCTTCCCCCTTTATCTCCTTCCGTCTGCTCTTCCCAGCATCTCTATCTACCTTCCTCATATGATCAGGACAGGAACCCATTTTTTTAAATGTCTGACCAATAGCAAAATGAGAGTCTTGTACATGCCATTTCTTTTGATCACATTGTCCTTTTGATTCCATTCATTATGCTTCCTTTAAAATATCATTATGTTGAGATGTTTAATGGTCACTTAGTCTGGATCCCCTCTTGCTCAAGGGGTATTGGGCATGGTGGACTCATTTACAGATGAGTTTACAATAGTGATTTCCACCCTGGAAGAAATATTACAGGGGGCTTTCATATCCGTTGTGCTCACCAGGCGCCTTGGTTTTCCACATCACAAACTGCCACATATTTTTCATGCAGTTACCTATTTATTTCTTACCAAATATCTCTATGTTTTAGTCCTGCTCATAAAACATTATCTTACTTATTTTTATGGGCTATTTGCAATCTGTCAAAGTCACTTTGATGTTATTTTTATCACAGTTGCTAACAAGGTCATTGTAATTGGTGTCATTTGTAAGCCGAGAGTCCTCTTAACTTGTTCATTCCAGTCAATGATAAAATACTAACTGTCAAAGACTGTGGTCCCGGCTGTATATTTAATGCCAGTCCCACCTGAAATTCACACTGCGCATCATCACCCTCTTCTGATGGCTATTTCTTAGTCCTGCCTATTCTTCACTGCACTCTGGTCCTGATTTCCTATACTTAGCTTGTTGATAGGGACATTATTTGAGTAAATTGACAATTCTTACTTTTATACATACTGCAGTAAATCCAACTCCTATCATAGGAAACAAATGTGCCTGAAAAAGGAGGTAAGGGGTGCTTTACTAGGCACAGACATCCATAATGAAATGAATGACTCCCTTTAGAGGCACTTGAATGTTTTTTTTATTTTCTGGAGAAGGGATCTGAAATGCATAAAAGACCACCTCTGAGGTACAAAGAAACTTCTATGCCATTGGAATAGATTAATGGTCAGTACCTCCCAGGTAGTAAAATCTAAGAGCTCTGTGTACTTAATGCTTAGAAGTAGTAAAGTCAAAATGAGGGAAGAAGAGACTCTGGTTCTGAGCACCATTGTCCCTTTCGGGCCTGGAAGATTTTTGGATTTTTTTCAGGGATGTCTTCTGACCTAGACGTTCCTCTGAAGTTTGCATTGTCTGGGGGCACATGGGAGGGGTCCAATGGGGAGTCATTTTACATCTCTCTTGGCAGGGGAATTCTTCTGTGGCCTGAGAACCAATGCTCAGCTTTCACACCTCTGGCCCCAGGGGGCAATGCCAAGCAACCAGATGGCATCCCTTGGCATCCTGGGAATTTGCCTTGGTTCCAAGATCCTTAGGAATTGAGCCTTATCCTCCAGGCCCTGGGATGCCATAGGAGACAGGTATTGGAGTCCTTTTCAAAATGGAAATTGAAACCAAAATCTTAATAAATATATACATATTAGAACGTGTTTTTTCGTTCATGTTAGTAAGTACCATAGAGTGGATGTTTTTGACTTCATTATTCATTTGGATATTCTTTTTCTTAGATTTTAAGTATGGCTTTTATAGAGAAACAGGGTAAACAAAGACAATAACACATCTGTCTTTTCTCTTAGAGGAGCCCTTCAGCTACCTAAAGAAGAATTTCAGTTTCTGTCAGCAGATTCAATTTGACATCTGTTTCTAAAGACGGACTCGGTGGGGGGCCCTGGGCACTTTGAGGAGCTCCGGCAAGAAGTGGGGAGAGAGGCTGAGGAAAGAGAAGTAGAATTCTCATAAGGCTCTGATACGTGCTAAACTAGAACTAAAAACAGTGTGTTGTGGAAGCCAAGAGAAGAGATGACTGAGTCTGATGAGGGTGGACAGGAGTGGGGATTTCTGAGTGGGCCTTGGTGGTTGTCTCCTGCGCAGCAGGACTCCCAGGGTGTGCTCTCTGCAGACTGCTGTGCGCCCTAAATATTTGTTGAATGGCTGTGCTGGGACGCAAGGTATCTGAGAACCACCCTCACTCCTACCTGTATGACTAGAGTATTAGAGGGGCTTGCCCCAGACAGTTTGGTGAACAATTTCTTTCCCTCATAGAAAGTCTGATGCTCTGTTGACCTAACCAAAATAATTGGTGATGTTATCCAATGCATGCAGTTCCATTCCTTGATGTATTTGGGTAGGCCCATTTCCAGGTTCATATTATTGCTGCTAATGATATAGAAAAGCCATGGTTGACAGTACATTTTAATTGCTCTGAGAGATTAATGGTGCCATGTGAAGCGCACTATTAAGTCTGTTTCTTACTCCTGGCATTTGTTTCTGAGAACAAATACCTAATAACTAGGGAGGAAGTCTTAGAGAAACTACTTGCAGGATTAAATACGCATTTCTTCTGCTAGCTTAAAACTAAGGTTTTTCTCAATTGTTTCTTGTTTTTTGCAACATGTTGCTGTAATGGCACCATCGACTGTGGAAATCCAGCAGGCAAATTGAGAACCTTGAAGGAAGCTGTTAATACTAAGTAGCTGTCAGGACTTGCTGCATTCCCTGACAGGTACCCACATTCAGGCAGGATCAGCTGCACCCCAGGTGCTGTGGCTGACCTACGCAACCAGGGTGCTTCAAAGGCTGGCTGATTCAACACATGCTAGAGTTGCAGCTTGTCTGGTTCTCAGAGCATGTTCCATTTCCAATCACTGAGACCACACTCCACTTTGTACTTTGTACCCCACTTCTGATCTTCGGGACTTGACCTTTCCTGCCTTGCTGGGAATTCATCCAGCATCTACATTTCTTGAGGTCTGGGGTTTTACCTTCATCCTACATTGATCCTTTACCCCTTCCTCACCCCACTTGCCAGGATCTAGATTAGAACTTCAGGCCCCAAACAGATCACTTCTGAAATTCCTCTTGCCAAAGGCTGCCCACCCACTATAAGAAAACCATCATCCTTTTCCACATGGTGGAGACACCACTGTCTGTTTGGATCATGGCCAATTACTCCGGAGGGGCACTGCAGCACGTGCTGCAGAACCTGGACCCTGGACCCTCACGGTCTGGATTCAAACTTTAACTCTACACCTCCTACCCTTGTAATCCTGAGCAAATGGCTAAACTTGAGTCTCCTTATCAGAAAATCGAGTATGAGTGTAGATAATGACAATAGCGCCCTCTTCAAAGGACCACTGGGAAGTAAGTCACCTGTGCCCTGGGGCTAGCTTGTAGGAAGCAGCCCCGCTCCTGTTCCACTTCTGCCTGCACATTTGGCACCACCTTAGCTTTCCCCATCGCACTGAAATTGGGCCTTTCAATTAGTGTAAACTGTGCCTCATCAGGTCACCTCCTTGTCTAAAAAGACCTGTGTGAGTTGTTGTGGCCTACAAGGGGACAAGTGCTTTGGTGGGGCAAAAGGCCCTTGATGTTCTGGTTCCTGCTTGTGTCCCTTACTCTGGCCTCAAACACACTCAGGGCTCTGGGCCTTTCTGCTCCTTTTGCTGGACCAAAACTGGGGCTCCTTTGCTGCTCCCAGTGCCTGGTGGGTATGCATTTGCTTTTGGAGACTGCTGAGAACTCTCTGCTTTGTGCCCAGTTTTGGCCTGTTTCTTAGTTCCAGGATCTCACTCAGATGTGTTTATATCTGTGCTTCCCAGATAAACTCTAAACCTCGTGGGGGCAGGAGCAGTGAGTCAGTGCCTGAGCCTGACCACATCATAACCATGGCAGCACTATGCAAAGCAATGACGTGGAATCCTGGAGTCAGCATGAGAAAGTCCCGGCCAGCACAGAGCAGGTGGCAGGACAGGGAGAAGGGGCCTTGCAGGTTTTTCTTTCCCTTTGCTGCTTTTCCTCCCAATCTCCTGCTTCCTCAGGACTTGGGTCCAGAAATCAGCATCTTTTCCAGTTAATCATTATAAATAAGGAAATGTGGTTGTACTTGATACTTGCAATATACATGAGATGACCCAGTGCAATTTCTAGATGCAATTTATCTTTTTATATAGATTCCATCAATGTCCATTTGTATTGTAATGTCCTTGCTAGGCTCAGGAAAGGTTTATGTACTAAATGCACCCTTTAAAAATTTTACTGTTAAATTGCTATGAAATTAAGCATATATATATATATATATATACCATCAAAATGTATTTTGCCTCCACAAAAGTAAAAATGCCTGGCTCTTAATTACCTAAACAGCTCACAACGGCTAAAGGGAAGCTCAGTTGTGTCTTTAGGGATATGTACTTCCTCTGCCATGAAATAACAACCAATATGAGATATCTTCTCAATTTTCAATAAAGAAAACAAGATGCATTTTATATCTGAAACATCAACATGTTCCTGTGAGAGGCAGGAAACATGTATTTTGTGCAGGTGTAAATCTGTTCTACCAGTTAATTCCCTTGGTAGTTGCACAGTACATGGATCATGCAGATTTCCTTTAAGACAAAATTAAAAAACATTTCCTCCATCCTAAACAATGGTTCACGTGAAAGCATGCCATTTTTTTTCATTTCCTGAACTAATTGAAGAATAGTTTCAACTATTTTAAACATGTTAATCCTTGATTGAGTAGTTGACAAAAGGTGTGATGGAAGGATGTAACTTTAATTGACCCTGTGCTGCATGGAACAAAACCAAGGTCTGGGGGCAGCGTAGGTTACGAGGTTCTCCTCCAAATGTCAGTGTAGCTTGATGGCTGCCATGAAGGGCAGGAGTGAGATGACACTGGAGAGTGGAAAGGAAAGAAGAGCACAACATGTCTGGAGTGTGCAAATTTTGTCCATTTAGCTAAAAAATATTATATGTATGGACTTCCAGTGCCTTTCAGGCGTAGGAATCAGTGATAGGTTATTGCCAATTTATTTGTGACCATATAATTTTTCTTACAGATGTGGGCATTTCCGAGCATGGAAAGAGGCACTGTTAATAGTTACTGAGGGCTGGCCAGCTTTAACTGGTCTATATGATCTATATGGGATGGGACAAAGTTAGGACATATGACCTTGCAGTTGGCTGTAAGCCCATGTGGTGTCAAGGGATTAAGAACCATTGAGCCTAGTGGGTTTGGGAAACCTCTATGGTGTTTCAAAACTCTCTGGCACCATTTAAACGGGTGGACCTGCAAGTATTCTTCTGGCAGGAAGAACATCTGGAACTATACGGCATGATTCATCTGTAGTCCTAGGGTGGAGCCATCCAGGATGTATATCTTCAAGCCACGGCCTGGTACAATTGCTTCTAAACCCAGCTTCACAAATGTAATAATCAAGGGGGCTTTGAAAAACACAGATCCTTAGGTCCCACCCCTAGAACCATTAATTTAATAGATCTGTAATCCGCCCAGGTATCTGTTAAAACATTCCTCTGGTGATTCTGATGCCCGGGCACGCTTGGATTTGTAAAGAGGCTTTGAAAAGGCTAAAAATTTCAAATTTTCAACAAGAATATTAGAGAACTGAATGCTATCCAAAATGTAATGTAAATTTCTCTTAGAACCAAACCAGGGGCAAATCATTTTAAAAATGCAAGGTCTGTCCCGAAAGTATCAGCTGCACAAACTGTTTTAATTATATTGACGTTGGCCAGATACTTTCAGGACAGGCCTCTTATGTTTCTTATTTTGCTCAAGCCTTGTTTACTTGGGAACAATTCAAAGCTTTAGAGATGAGGCTGTTTTTGTTTGTTTGTTTGTTTGTTTACTAAATCTGGAAGATGATAAGGTTTTAATAGATAACAGAATTTGATAAAGGAATTTCAGCAAAGCTTTCAGAGGAAACTGCATGAAGAAAGGTAGCCACAAACCCTGGAATTAACTGATAGAACAGATTTACACCTGCACAAAATATGTATTCACTGCCTCTTATAGGGCCATGTTAATGCTTCAGATGTAGTAAAATACATCTTGTTTTCTTTATTGAAACTTGAAAAGGTATCTTTTATTGGTCTTTTATTTTTCATGGCAGAGGTAGTACATATTCCTAAAGACTCACTCTGGGCAGTGCTCCTATCTATTTTGTTCCTTATTGTAGCCACTGACACATAATAATGATTTATTGATAGATGCATAACAATAATTTATTGGATAGCTTTGGGGTGAAAAGAACACTATTACATGAGAATGACTTTTACTCCTTTCTTTATAGTTGGAGAGATTGAAACATGGAAACATAAAATAACTTGCCCAAAGTATTTTTAGAGCTAGTGTTTATTCGCTTTTATTATCTGAACAAGTTTGCTCCCTGTTTATAGTGAAACTCTCCAGGACTGGTGAAGAAGAAAAGTCCATTGCCCTAATACCCATCACCCTTCCTTCTTTGGTGTCCAGTCCTGTACTAATGGCACTAGACGTTTTCTAGTTGAAAGAGATCACAAAAGCATTAGGCCCTATGTTGAAGCCAACTGACCTGATTATTTATATGCATGCATCTTCTTGACTGTTAAATTGAAAGAATTTTGTGCCTGCATATTTAAAAATCAATGTTTTTTCACTCTTTCAGGGTGCCTCTGAGTATCCATGTGTTAGGGATATTTCTAGGCTGAGAGCTTATTTGTTAGAAACTTCTTTTTAAAAAAGATACAGTATGCAAACTTTCCTCCAGGACATTTGTGTACAGTAAAAAAAAAAAAAAAAAAAAAAAAATCTATGTCTATATCTATATCTAGCTATTTAGATATACGAAGATAGCAGTCCTGCCCTTTCCCACCACAAACCCAGCCTGTTTTATTATGAAAGGGTCCAGAACCCCACAGGGGGACCAAAAGACCATTCTTCTCTACACCAGTTCTCTCTGACCATTTTCTCCTAGAGGAACTAGAGCAACCTGAGAAACAGTTTCATTTGGGCCCTAGTGGGTGTGGCTCCGTTGGTTTGGAGGGTCATCCTGTCACCGAAAGGTTGCAGGTTTGATTCTTGGTCAGGGCACCAACCAATCGATGCCCTTTTTGCATTAATTCTCTCTCTCTCTCTCTCTCTCTCTCTCTCTCTCTCTCTCTCTCTCTCTCTCTGTGTGTGTCTCTCTCTCTTTTCTCTCTCTCTCCCCCACTCTTCCTCTCTATCTAAAAGAAATTTAAAAATGTCCCCAGATAAGGATAAAAAATAATAAAAAGTAGTTTCACTTGTTATATGAAAGTGTCTGTTTATGGCATGCTGTATAAGCAGGTGGGATATGAAATTACTGGACTTTCCGGGTACTGATCACTATTGCATTTGTTCTTACTTTAAGCCCCTTTAAAATGTGGCCAAACTGCTGTTAATTGGGAGAATTACCCACATCGTGAACTTTTTCACAATTCGAGGGTATTTGGTGTATCTTATCTTAAATATTATAAT
Source organism: Noctilio leporinus (assembly GCA_004026585.1). Taxonomy (NCBI): domain Eukaryota; kingdom Metazoa; phylum Chordata; class Mammalia; order Chiroptera; family Noctilionidae; genus Noctilio; species Noctilio leporinus. The sequence goes on along the minus strand of PVIW01001662.1, from coordinate 211,077 downwards.
ATTTTTTCAGAACCAAAATTTAGCTAATTCTTTAATTTAGAACATAAATATTTTTTTTTACCACAATTAGGACATAAAAAAGATTCTCAATAAGCATTTAAAATGTATGTCACTGTTGGCTGAACTTGAAAGTGCTTCAGACGCTTAAGAATAAATAATATCCCCCAGTTTAGTCTAGTTCTTTGCTCCGTGATGTGAGGATAATTCCCCATCAAAGATGATTATAATGCTCTTTTATAAGATGGGGATTCTAAATTCCATGCATGATCTCCTGTGCGGCAGGATATCAATCGCCATCTTGTGAAGCTAGTTCCCAACTAAACAAACAAGCAAGTTGATACCAGTCCCAACAGAAGACAGCATTACCATGGTGTTTTGAGACAGTCTGATCTTTTAAATCTCATTCTCTGATTATAGCTACATCAAATGAAATTAAAAATTAGTATTATATTGATATTAATCATCAATCACTCTAGAATGCTTTTCAGTTGAAAAGGATCACAGAGGCTGTTATTTTGAAACCAAAGCAGATCTGACTATCATGTGCAGGTCTTTTCTTGACTGCTAAGAAAAATTTTGTGTATATTTGAGAATAGTTACCTTCAGGACTTATGAAAAATAGTTACAGATGCATATTTTTGTTTTCCAAATAAGATCTCTCAGATGTCTGATTTATTTCAGAGCTAACATCAGAATCATCTCATTTCTCCCCTCACGACAATAGTCCATGAGAATCATATAATCTTACCTATTCTTCCATTGTGATACATTTCAAAATATATTTTTGAACAATCACTATGTGAAAACATGAAAAAATTTTAAACTTCTTTAGCCCCTAAATTCTCCTTAATGTTAAAAAAGAGAAATTGGAAGTTAGCCTGGTATAATCATTATGTTCTCTTCTAATTACAAAATTCTGTCATTTGGTGCTTATGTGGTTTCGAAATATTCCCAATGTCACTACATACTGTCCTCATTTTATGCCATCACATGTAAGTGTTCTGTGCTCATCATGTACCTTAACCAGCCATCTTCCAAAATGCCCACCTTCAGTGTGTCATCCTCATGTTTAAAGTTTTCCTGGCTCCTCACTGCTGACCTGGTCAAGTCTAAACTTACACGCACTGGATTCAGATTGCTTCCTTTTGGCCGCAATGAGTCTTCTCACCTTTATGACCTACTACTCTGTTACATGAACTCCAATTCCAATCAAAATGATTAAACATTCCAGGTTCCTGTCCTGGGAGTAGTATTCCCATTTGCAGGCTTTGCTCATTTAGAATGCCCGCCTGTGCTTTTCTCAGATATTTGTGATTCATCTGTCCTTTATGAGCCACTCACAACTGCATCTACTTCGTGCTTTTCTTCAATAAGTTATCACTAATGCATCCTTCTTTCTCCCTAATGTCCTACCCATAGTAGGGTCTCCCAAACACTTAATATCAATACTTAATATCACTCACTTAAAAACTTTATTGGGGAATAATTGAAAGATGCAATTGTATAAATTTAAAGTATACAATGTGATAATTTGATATATATCTACACTGTAGAATGATTACCAGGATCAAGATAATTAGTAACATTCACTTTATAAAAACCCTTTTTATTATGCAACGTCGAATGCTATTTACTTATGATTTATTATAGGGTATTTCCAAACTGATGATGAGAGGGCTGAAGATGGTAACCACATAGCCCTGGCTGGTGTGGCTCAGTGGACTGAGTGTTGGCCTGTGAACCAGAGGGTCACTGGTTTGATTCCCGGTCTGGACATACACCTGGGTTACAGGCCAGGTCCCCAATTGGGGATCTATGAAGGCAAGCACACATTGATGTTTCTCTCCCTCTCTTTCTTTCTACCTTCCCCTCTCTCTAAACAAACAAACAAACAAAACAAAACAAAAATCCTAAAACATAGTAACCATATAAAACAGCATGCTAGTTAGAAAAGAAAGTGAAAATTCAAATCTGTATGCCAGAGAGAATAAGTAAAAGTAACATCGGTTACTGAAACTTAAAATCGAGTTATATGTTTCCTGGCAGTCAAAGCCAATAATAAACAAACAAACAAACAAACAAAACCAACAATCATTAGTTACCATTTGGCAGTGACTCACCGTTGTGATACTGTGTTTGTGTGTCTTTGTAAAACTTTTCACCTTTATGCCTCTTGTTTCATAACTCTAATCAGTGGTTTCTAAGACTTATTTTATTTTAGGAATTACCCTTTATAGTACATCACGGTTTTTAATTTAGCATATGATAAGAATTTAATAACTTCATTGATAGCTAATGTGATATCAGAACCATACACCTGAAGCCATTTTATTTATCTAGAAATTCTAAATATATTCATAATAAACATATGAAAATTTGAACATAAGAAGACAAATCTTGGAGAATGAAGGACCTGAAGTTGTGAGCACTTTAATTAGAGGAAATTTTAAAAAGTGTTTATAGCCCATTTTCTGATAAATGTCTATATATGATATCTCATAATGTGGAGCAGCAAACCTTTAGTAAGATAAGAATCAAATTTAGGGAACTCAATGGTATAGCCTAATTTATGTCATTATCACCAGTGGAACAGGTGATAAAACTTCACCTTCCTAAAATACAATTCATGACACACTAGCTTCTGTCTTTTTCTCCCTAAGTAGCTGTTTTGTGGAACTGAAAGGATACTATGCAGGTAACACTACGCTGTTCCTCATACTGTATATCAGGGTTTAATTTCTTCTCTATCTAGAGTTATTTTTCTAAGATTGGTATAGGATCCTATGTAAAATTCAGGGCACACCCTAGTGGGGCGCTGTCCAATAGTGATTTTCATGATGATGGAAATGCTCTATATCCATGTTGTCCTCTATGGTACCCACCACCCACAGGTGCTCAGAACTCTAAATGTGGTTGATGTGACTGAGGAACAGAGTTTTGCATTTTATTTTGTGTAGCTTTTATATATATATATATATATATATATATATATATATATATATATATATTAAGATTAAGATTTTATTTCATTATTTTGAGAGAGAAGGGAAGGGAGAGAGGCAGAGAGGGAGAGAAACATCAGTGTATGGTTGCTTTTCACCTGCCTCCAGCCACAGATCTGACTGGAGACCTGGCTTGCAACCTGGTTATGTGCCCTGGCTGGGGAATCGAACCTGCGACCTTTGGGTTCGCAGGCCAGCACCTTACCCACTGTGATACCAGCCAGGCATTTTGTGTAACTTGACTGAAATTGAAATTTAAAGTAGCTAGCGACTACAGAATTGGATAGAGCTGCTTTTACAGAGCTGTTTGCCTTCAGAACAGAGCTTATCTGATTTGGTACCTTTAATAGATTAAATTGATCACTGTTTCCTTATTATCACATGAAGTTTTAAGATGCCGTATATAAACTCTGGATGTCTTTACTATTTTAAGAAGATAGGCCATCAAAATAAAGTTCATTATTTACTGTCATGGTAATGGAAAGGATTATCCCTGTTTCTGTCATTATGTTTGTGCTTGGACTCAAAAATATTTTATACACTAAGAGTCTCTCTAGGGTGTAGGCGCCCTTCTCCAGTCCCACTGGCAGACAGCAGGCAGTCTTTGGGGCCCTCTCTGCAGGGAATTCTGAAGCCTAAGAGGGATATTTGAATAAGCAAGCCTACCAAATTCTTCCCAAGGTGGATTTCTCTCTTGGGCTCTTTTGGTTTGCTCACAATTCTAGAGCAAGTGGGAGGGGTTTGCTTTCTCTTCACCAGCAGGAGGTTGTGCTAATTCTTCCTTTTAGTTTCTTTAATTGCTCTTTGAAATGCTATTTTGTAAACTGCTATTTCCTCTAAACCTATTATGCCTTTTTTCCATCTGTGTTGAAGTCTCTTTTCCCAGCGGGCCTTTCTTTCTCAACTTAGTCATGCTCTGTGTGGAGACCCACATCCACACTACCGGCCTCTCTGACTCACCGGGAGGGTTGCTCGCTCCAGGAACCCCACTCACTCACGCTGTGGTGAACAACAGGGAGGCTCTAGCAGGGCCAGCCCCTGCCCAAGCCTGCCTCGTTTCCTGGCCTCTCTCCTTCTCGTCCAGAGCTACAGAAGGGAAAAAACCAAAAATGCTCTCACCCCTTTTAAGGGAATGGTTTTAGTAAATAGTTTTTAGCAATTCTAACTTTCAGTTTATAAACTACTCCTTTTATTGCTGCTGTTTTTAAATATTCCATAATCTGGCTAGTAGATAAACCTGCTAATGCTCCAATTTTCCTTTTCCCCCACCGGCAAGCCAAGAGAGTCAAGTCTCACAGTTACATTTTCCTTCCAGTTACAGATTAAATCGCTCTCTTTATGAATATATTATTTATAAACATGAACAGTCTCTGAACTATAACTCCTTCCAGCCATGGATAGGAGGCCTGATGGGTGGAAATTGTTCATCCACTCCATGGACTGCTCTGGGGTTGTAAGAACTGGGCCTTCACATGCTATTTTCCGGGCCAGGACTTCCCTTGGCCCTCCTGGCCCCTCAAAGAAAACCCTCTGCTCAGGATGGCTCACATCCATGACTTCACAATCTAGATGAGTTAAGACAATTAATTCCTCTGACTTCATTTGCTAAAGGCGGCAAAGCTGAATAACATAACAACAAAAAACAAAACAAAACAAAACAAAACAAACAAAAAGAACTGACCACCAAGTCAGACTAAGTTTGGCCCTTAACCTATTCATTGAACCTGTTTTTAATCTCACTAAGTGCATCCTGAAAGTATAAAAAGCAACTCCAACCAGAATGTCCCATTAGCTCAGGAAAAGCTGACCCAAGTGGTCACTAAAGAAGCAACTTTCCACAGCTAGTGGAGGAGTCTATGGAAGAAATCAAGAGGTGCACATTATTTTTGATTCTGTAATTTTGTTTAGCTGTGCACAAGTGCCATGTTTTTCCAGTTAAAAATACCCTTCACGGATATGGGTATATATGATTATATATGTACATATATTGTATAATCTTAGTCTTTAGTTGAAAGCATTTCTACCCACTTTATTATTTTTAAGAAAATCACTCCAAGTTAATTTTAGCTGAGGGGAGCATGCCCAATTTGTATGTTAGCCTTCACCTCTGGCACAAGAGTTTACGAAATGGCCTTACTGCCATAGGTCTTTGGGCAGTGGTCACCACTCTTTTCCAGACTTTGAACCTGGGAATGGAGATAGGGTGACCTGTAGCATAGCCATATCACCCTTCCAAAGGGGGAGGTCTGTCTGTTGCTGCGATCAAGAGGTTCACTTGCCAGAAGACTGCAGATACATGTATGCATACATAACTCAAGTTAGCTCAATTCCAGCTGAACTGACCAGCGGAAGTGGGGAAGGGATTTGAGACATTTCTGACGACTTTGGGAGCTCCCACGCATCGAGCCCAGAAAACGTGGTGTGTGTGTGTGTGCGTGTGTGTGTGTGTGTGTAGAGAAGGATGCACAGGCTGCTTGCCAGAGGAGAGCTGTCCCGCCCTGACAGCATGCCTTCTGGGGACATCACTTCCTCTCTAGCCGCCTTACCTTACCTTCACTATGTCGTCGTTGAGATGCTTGGGGTCGCGGTTGACCAGGTCAATCTCCTTCGTGTGCACATCGTACATTTGCTTCTCATTCATCTCCTCTGCCATGGCCTTGTTGTTGGGCTTGTAGATGTTGCCCTGTTCCCGGATGGGAACAGTGTAGAGATGTCCCTGCAGAGGGCGGACGGCCAGGAGAGTGACACCGGAGGTCAGAAGAAATTTTCAAAAAGAAAAACAAGCGATCAGAAGTCAGTCTGGAGACGAAGCAAATCTCCGGGCTCAAGGGCGAACTAACCGCCTCAGCAGCAGCGGCTCGGTGCGCCGTCCGCTCCGCGGCGCCTCGAGGTTTTTAAGAGGATCGAGGAGAAGACACCACACCCCTCCTTACCAGGCGGGGAGCTCCCGCCTGCAGAGCCCGCCGCCAGGGGTCAGGGCAACCCCCGCGGGCCGCGCGCCCCCCCCCGGCCCTGCGCCCGCGCGCTCGCGGCGCGCGAGACCCCCGCAGCTCGGGGCCCGACCTCCGGCTTTTCTCCAGCCCCGGCTCACCGCACCTGCTTCACCTGCTCCATTTTCCCGTCCCCGGCCCCTATACCGCCTCTCCCCGCAGTCCTCCCAGGTTCATCATCAAGAGTCGACTTGAACCCTCCACCTCACGTACTGTCCCCAGGTCTTTGCTTCCCGGCCTCGTCTCCCTGGCACCTGCCGGAGTCCCCCACTGTCCTTCTGCCCTACTTGTTCCTCCACAGCGCCCCTCCCCCAAACCCGGGCGGTAGTTACAGTCCCGTTTGTCCCCCCATCTCTGTGTGGAACCGGTGTCAGGTCCCTTAACTCCCTAGGATGGTGTCTCACCTGCACAACTACCGACCCACCCTCGGGTCACTCCCGGGCTGCCAGCCCGCTGCGTTGGGGAACACAAGGTCTTCACACCCGGGCGGGAGGGCGGTTGGGAGGTTGGAAGGGGTGGTGGTAGTTGGGGAGGGAGGTCTGACCCTCTACAAACACCCCTGCCAGGCGCCGAGATGCAGGAAGAGTTCTTGAGGTGGCCTAAGAGCTCTGGAAAGTGCAAACACGGCGCGCGCCGCCCCGGGTCCAGCCGGCCGGCGCCTGACCGGGATCCCGGACTGTCCCAGGACGGCGGGTGACTGACCTCCCACCCAGCAACCCGGCACACCGCCTCCCTGCTGGCAAGGGCCGCACTGCGGGGCGCCCTGCAATAAGCAGCACTTGCTGGACCCATCTAGACAGAACCGCGTCCTCGGTCAGGGAGACCTAACTTCAGAACCCGACCAGCTTTTCTGTGTCGCTCTAGTGTAGGGCCTGCCGGGTGTCCCTTCTCGATAGGAAAACAAACAAAAACAAAATATTTCTGTGTCCTCTGCACCTCCCCGCCCAGGCCCATTCCTCAGCAGGGCCAGCCCGGGAGGAGTGCCCCGAAGTTGAGAGGCGAAGAAGGCAGGCGAACACTTGGAGAGGCAGATAGCAGAAGTGGCACTCCCTGCACCCCGGAGGCCGGCGCGCGCTCCCCCAGCCTACCTCGGAGTCTACGTATTTGCCCCCAGACATGCTGGCCCGTGGCTGGACGAAGGCTCTGAGATTCCCCTGGGCTGTGATTTAAGGAAACCTAGGGAGAGAGATCTCGTATTGTATGGAGAGGAAAAAAGGCGCTGGCGGGAGGCGGTGGCTGGGAGGGAGCCCTCTGGCCCCCCGCCAACGGTTTGTTCTGCTCGCGGTTGGTCGGGACGTGCGCTGCGCTGGGTCTAGGCACATCCCCAGAGCTCTGGCGGCAGAGGGCGGGGAGCAAAGAGCAGCAGCGAGGCACCCGCGCTGGGCTGCTTGGGCAGATATTTTAACCCGGGGCAACATTTTCTCAGCTAGGAAGCACTGCGAGGCATCCTGGGGAAAGCGCGTGTTTTCCCAGTGCATCATCCCAGCAGGGGTAGGGAGCGGAGTGATTTCTCGCGCCTGCAGAAATAAGCGCCCCATAAGGGCGCTCGAACTTTAGAAAGAATCCTGACCTGTTCTAAGCCCTTTTTTCCCATACCCCGCGTTCCATCTCCACCTAAGACACAATTCCCTCCCTGTTTCACAAAGGAAGGGATAAAAAAAAACAAACAAACAAAAAAAAAAACGGATGGGAACCTTTAGTTGCATTTTATATCTAAACACAAGGAAGGAATCTGCGTTGATGCCCATGGGACTCTGGTTTGCATTTCTTCTGTGTGGAAGGACACTTGGAGAAGCAGGCATGCAGAATAATTTCATGTTTCCCAACCGCTTCTGAAATGTCCAAATAATTGAAAATAAGAAATGAAATACTAAACTTCTGATTTTATTACTGATCTTTTCTGGAACCAAGGAAATTTATGCCAACAGGTTATGCCATAGTTACAAAATATGTACAATTGTTAGTAATTAAAATATTTTATCTATTCTGAATTTGGGGTTTCTCTCTTTATCTAATAAAGTACCTTATTATAAAATAGCACAAGGTGAGTTAAACAATAATCATTTTTACTTTGGGGCCTATAATAAGGAAATTTACTGTCCCAAAATGGAAAGGATATTTTTTTCACTCTGTGCATATGTAATCGAAAGTCAAATTATGGCTTGAAATAAAAAAGTTGGGAATATACCCAAAGGGGCACATATTACAGCAAAAACATTGACAGTCTATGCGGACTGTCAATGGGGACCCTCCTTGGGGGAGGGTACAAAAAGGGGTACTACATGGTAGGGAAAACGTCACAAATGTTGGCATGGCTTTAATTATACTGGTTAATCATCAATGGAATACTATAGATCTTCCAAAAGTTGATTTTTTAATTTTATTTCTGCCAAATTGCATTTCTAATTTTTTTGAACAAATTGTGTGTTAACAAATATAACGTGCTGGAAAAGGGTCAGGTTGTGTAGTTTCCTGTCTACCTTTAACGATTGCTAACAGATTGCGGTTCATGTTAAGTCTTCCTTCAAAAATGTTGACTTGCAAAGCAGTTGGGGTTATGTTCCATGGAAAAATGTGGAGACCAGTTCCCATCTATTGTTATTCAATCTTCAGCTGTGATGAGTAATCTTGACCGTGAAAAAAGTCAACAGGAACAAGGAGAGAGCATTACTGCATTCCAGCAAGGAATAGCCTTTCTGGGGAGGCCTGTGAGTGAATACTTAACTAGCACTTAAAGGAAGGAAAACAGCCTGGCTGGGAAAGTTTATGTCTAAGTGGAATCAACAGCGGCACACCGAATGACAACAATCGGTGAAGCATTGTCAAGGCCAATGTGAATTCTTAATGAGAAGAAATACCATAAATCTTCATTAACTTCCCTCAACAAGAAGTTGGCACAAAGGAGAAACAGATCTTATGGTGGTTTTAATAGCTGAGTTGGAGAATTGGCTCCAATTTAATGAGAAATAAAAATAAAAGAGGAAAGAGAAAATTGTTAGTGTAGTACATGAATTGAAATGAATAGATGATGTGAAAATACAGAATATTTTTTCTTTGATACCCACAAAGATAACTTTACGTTTGGGGGAAAGTTAATAACTTTCTCCAAGTCATTTACTAAAATACGAGTAAATAGCAACTCATTTGCCTTCTATTTGTTTTTAAAGAAGCTGTCTTAAAGGTCAGCTCATGTATTATATGTTACTAAAAATATAGAGCTAAGAGGGACACAGATTGTGCAAACCAGTCATTACAGAGATGAAAAAAGTTGAAGTTTAGGTACATGATTTATTCTTAAGGAATTTTATGGGGGTAATGGAACATTTTCAAGTTGATAAGTAACTAGCACGTGTTAAGAACTTGCAGCCATGGGATTCTTACCTAGTCTAGGGAGGGACTGCTCTGAGCAAAACTGTGATGCTAGGTGCTGTCTGTGTTCTCTTATCTTCTCATACCTCCCTTACCCCTTGGTACAGCTTCCTCCTTCAATTCCCACCATCCTAGGTCCTCTTTGTACTTTTAGGTGATTCCATCTAATTCCCACTTTAGGATTAGGAATCTAAGGTTTGATCACTTACAAGGATATCAAGGTTTTAGGAAGCAGTCACCTTTCCATTTCCCAACACCCGGAAGCTTGAGGCTGCCCAAAAGTGCCCTTTGTTAATGAGTTCAGAAAAGGGAGTATAGCTTAGATTACCAATAGGGCTATCACTGGGTGTGATATAAAAAAATTAATAACCAGTATGGTAGAGGCACCCAGCAGTCACTCCTGACTTGGGTTCCAGCTCTGAAGCTGTACCTTAGAGTCTTGCTGGTTAGCTGCTGGCTGTTTGGGAGGGTGGGTGCCCTTAGGGGAAGGGTGAGAGGGGAGGAGGTAGGGTGCACTTCAGACACTATTTACATGTAAGTACACAAATGTCGGTATTTTTATAATCTGTGTGCTCAGCTGAATATTTACCCTAATTACTATCATCATCCCATACATCATCCCCTAGTCACCCCTATTCACCAACTGCCATGTCAGCCTTGTTCTCATATCTACAATACTTCTTTCATACTTCCCATTTTATACACGAATATAGTGCTTTCTAGAATAAGACTTGTTTTATCACCTGATCCCTTCTTACTCCTGTTCTGGCTTCAAGGCCTCCCTGGAATGTTCCTTGGTTTGACCCTTCCCTGTTTTGAGGTTTCAGATGATTTAAAATATACAAATAAACAATTATTTCTACATTAAAAAAAAAAGATTTTATTTATTATTTTTAAAGAGAGAGGAAGGGAGGGAGGCAGAGAAGGAGAGAAACATCAATTAATGTATGGTTGCCTTTCACCTGCCTCCAGCTATGGACCTGGATGGAGACCTGGCTTGCAACCTAGTTATGTGCCCTAGCTGGGGAATAGAACCAGCAATCTTTGGGTTCATAGGCTGGCACCTATTTACTGAGCCACCAGCCAGGGCAATTATTTCTACATTTTAAAAATCTTTCTGACCAAAGTGGCTAAGAAAGTATTTTTTTTAATTTAATTTAATTTTATTTGATTGTTGTCGTATTACATCCATTCCCTCTTTGCTCCCCTCTGTCCCCCTCCCCACCCACCCATTCCCCTCAAAGTCAATCCCACCTATTGTCCATGTCCATGGTTCCTTTATACTAGGTTTTTGTCTAAACTGCTCCCCTTCCTTGCTAAGAAAGTATTCTTTTCATGCTGTTTCTTTAAGTTAGTTCTACATTTTAAATTTATAAGATGAAAAACATAATTTACATCTACCCAATAGGGGTGCTATGAACATTTAATGAGGCGATATAGTTAAAGCACTTGAATATACTACCAAGCTCTTAACAGAAAAGGTTTAAGGGTACAAATTTCAGTCCTTGAATTCAGATTTAGAACAGACATATTTTACTCGAAAGTATTTTTTATTATAAAATTGTTCACCATCTAAGATATAGCACATAGCATAATGAACACCCACCATCAAGCCTGATCAAATCATAATTTACCTTACTTGCTTCAGAATTTTTATATTGGCAAACATTATAGATACTATTGAAGTCCCTTGTAAGATGTAACCCTTCTCTTTTTCTGTATTGGAGAATTTCTTTCACAACCTCCCATTCCTTCAGGTGGCAGAACTTTCATCTGGTCAATTCTTAGTTTTTTCCATTTTGTTGGGGTTGCATCTATGTTCCAGAGGCTTCTCAATTGCCAAGGAATCTCTAGGCGAGCCTGTGGAGGAGAGGCTGATTTTTGGTTGTGCTGATATGTACATCATTCTGTCTGTCCTCAGTCATTGGTCTGTTCAAGACATTGCTACAATGTTCTTCATGTTTATTCTACATGACCCTTAAGGCTAGCGATACTTTTTCTACTTCTGTCCTTCCCTTGGGGCTCTATGCAGGTCTGAGGAATCTGAGCAAGCAGGCAGAGTGCAGCTACATGGAGCCTTCATGTGAGCATGACCTACGGAGCAGAACAAACACCGTGCCCTGGGTCCCAGAAGCTCCAAGAGGTAGCTGCCTCCATGGCCCTCCCTAGCAGGAGGCACCCATGCCTCTCTGTTCTTAGATCTTCCTAAGGACACACGTGACTTAAAAATTACTTTGTTTATTTTCCTAATTTCTTTTCCCTTGAGCAGGAAACCTTGCTCATACATTACCCAACAATGTTTTTTTTTTTTTTTTTTTCTTATGCCCCGAATCCTTCCAGGACCATGCTTTCTTGGAATCCAGAAAAGCCTTATCTCTCCTTTTCTGCTGTAACAATCCTTCACTGCGCTTGGAGACATCCAGAAATGAACATTAGTAAACGTTTCAGAAGTATGATCATTCACTAGTTTTCTTCTTTCCCTTCAACCCAGTCCTGCCAAGATTTTGCCAGTAACATCCTTTAAGAGCTATCTGGTTTATCTGACTTACAACGAGCCTTCATTCTCAAATTCCAAATATGTAATTTTAGAACTTTTGCCAAAGTTTGTATTTCATCGATAACCTTTTGTCCTTCTAAATTAACATAAAATATCAATAGTGGCATAATATATCTTTATCACTGTTAGTTTATTTGACAATTTTCTTACCAAATCTTTTGTTATTCCAATAACAAATGAAAAATAAATCTTTCTGGTTATTTTATATAATTGAAATAAAACTAATTCTTGGGAAAACTTTTGGGGAACATATCTTGCATAGAGAAGTGCAATTCTTTTTGGTGTTCTAACTATAATTGGTAAAGGTATTGTAGATACTAAATCAGTGTAGCTGACACTTTACAGCCAATGAACAGTGATGTGACCAACACATTTCTGTCATCAATTAGTCCTATATTTTAAAACTGAATTTTGAGGTATATCGTGCAATTATTGCTACATAATTCAACACAATAAACTACTACAAAACTCAGTGGCTCTAATGAACAACCATTTATTCTCAGAGATCTGGGGGTTGGGTGGGCTGGGACTTGGTTGCTCTAGACTGAGGCGGCTGGGGCAGCTCTGCTTCTGACCACATACCTGTGCTGGCTCTGTTCCATACGTCTCCATCCTCCTTGGACCAGAAACCTAGTTGCGGCAGGTTCTTCTCCAAGAAGCAGCAGAAAAATACCCAAGGCTTCCAGGAGCCAAGATTTAGAAATGGCACACCTTCACTTCTGCCCTTTCCAGTTGGCCAAGGCAAATCATGTGACACAGCATGAAGTCAAGGTAGTGAATTCATGCATAATGAGGCATGTGAATGCAACAAGGAGTGAACAGCCCAAATATACATAAAATGTGCTGGTTGTCAGGGGCTGGCTTTTGGAGTTCATTTAAAATCTAATTTCTGACATAAACCCTCTTTTTCTCCTTTAGTACATTCTCTGAAGGCTATATAGTATTAAAAATATTTCCAATAAACAGCCAGTAACAAAAACTCCCTTAACCTTAAATTAGATGCCAACTTTTATAGGATTCTCAAATATGATGTGTGACAGAGGGCCTGGACTGGTTGCAAGATATATTTCTCTTGCCTTAAAACAGAATGTGATTTTTCAAGATAGTTGACAATTTATCCTACTTTCAAAAATTAGATCATCATCTTGTTGTCACTGCCATTATTCTTATTTTGGATTTAGAACTCAATCTGATGAAATGTAATTTTCTTTGAAAGCGAAGCAAAATTTTCTAAAAGTAGATACTCAAAATTTACAGAATTGGTTTTACCTGTAATTTTTTTTGAGATTTTCTCACAAATTATGTTAAAAAACATTTTCACAACACAATCTGGTTGTTAGCATACAAGTAAACTTAAATATTGAAAAAATATTAAATGATAAACACATCACAAGTTCTTTTTCAATTGTGCATAAAGTTCATGCAAAATTTCAGGTCAATTAATCATATCATCATGATAACATATAAGAAATCAAACAAACTACCTTGAACTTGGGTGATCTACCTACCTTGACTATTTCAACAACTGGATTGTAATAGCCCTACCATAGTAATTGTTCTGGCATTATTTAATCGGAGGAAGTTTTAGTCTAAACACTAATATAATGAAGGGATAATATATTTAGAACATATGAAATGAGAGATAAAGAGACACTTGGCATAATTTTTATCTATGTGGATTTATATCGTTAATAAAAGTAATACTGACAGTCATATCTAATCCAAGACTGAAAATATTTAATAGAAGACTTGGGCATAGCAGTTTTCAGAAAGAGTTGGGTCAAGTGGCAAACCAGATTACTATATTAAGTCTAGTTGAGAGAAATATATTTAGATATGTGGACAATGACTATATTTCCTCCAGTTCAAGTAAAACAAAATTATTACCACACTTTAGAAATATGGAAACTCCATAAATCTTGTCCCAAGTGTGATTCACTCTCAGGAAAGTTAACATAATGTGGTATGGTATCATGTACTATAATATAATCTGTGATATTTACCATTTTATGGAATACTTTCAGAAAGTTTAAACAGCATACTAAAAACATCACATATTTCATTTTAACAAATAAGTAAACATTTCATTTGAACTGTAATGAAATTATAAAGAATAAAAATGATATTAGCCCCTGAATACTAATATGAAATTATATGTAAAAGTTACATTTTTCTTATTAATGAATGTAAGTATTTGGGAGGAGTCCTTCACAAAAGCCCTTTGTTTTATACCAACCCATCTGGCTTTAAGTCAGAACTCCATTATTTTAACAAAGGAAACTCTTTTCTTTTGGCCCTTTCCCTAGAAAATAAACTATTGACCAGGAGTGACTTTCACCTGGCGGAAATTGAAGTCTAGAACCACTACCTTCAAGGCAATGATGCTTAATTATAACGTATTTCACTCTTTAAAAAGTAAATATAAGTTCATAGTGACTGGTCATTAAGTGGTTTGGTCTTTAGAGAATTTTTTTTCCCATATAATCAGATGAGTTTCTTCTTTTCTCTGTCTGCATAGCAGCACCTTCTCACTCCTAGCTAGTTACTGGGGTCTTGCTACTCAAAGTTTGCTGGGGACCTGCAGAAGTCAGCATCAGCGTGGCCTGGGGGCTTGTTAGAAACCAGAATCTCAGGCTCATTTCCAGACTGACTGAATCTGAACCTACATTAAGATCCCCAGATTTTCCTATAACATTAAACTCTGAGAAGCAGTGATTAGGGAACACTTGAAAAGACACACTTTCTGAAGGCATTTTATTTTTCCTTTTTTGAAGATTTTTTTTTTTTTTTTTTTTAGTTTTAGTTTTTGTTGTATTTTTCCATTACCATTTAGTCCCCTTATATGCTGTCCCCCACTCCAACCACCACCCTGTCCATGTCCATGAGTCCTTTTTCCTTTTGGCTCCATCTCGCCACCCTCTACCCTCCCCCGCTTCTTAGCTGTCATCTGCTCTCCATCTATGAATCTGTTCCTATTTTGCTTGTTAGTTCAGTTTGTTCATGAGTGAAATCATATGGTACTTGTCTTTCTCTGACTGGCTTATTTCACTTAGCATCATGTAAGGCAGAAGTTATGCCAGCAAGTACTACTGTTCTATATAAGAACCATGAATGAAGAAAAAGTCCCCACAAATACTTGCATAAATGAGCCTTTACATCATGGGAAGAGCAGCAGAACTGTAGCCTGGAAGACTTGCAAGGAATCCAAACTCCACAAGAGGAAGTAACATACTATTAAAGAAATATTTGTAAGTAAATTGAAGGAAGCATCATTTAAGGAGGAATCCTACAGGTTAAGTTAGCCAAGTTGCTTGTAGGGAACTGGCAGTTCTTGTCATTTCTATAAACTGAAGGCTTCTTGGAATGTGAAATCAAGAATTACAAATTGGGCAGCAGCCAAGGTGACCTTTTTCTTTCCTACAAAAGGGCCTGAGCTATACTAAACTCTCCCATTAACCTCACACATGAGGTATTAAACTCTCAAGTTAACACCACCCCCTGAGGCATTAGCCTGTGACTAAAGCTGAGGAAGCAACTGGCCTATTAACTTTTTAAGAAGATGGTATAGTTCCTTGGGGCTTGCTTCGGAATAGGCCAAAATCCATCCTGCACCTTGAAGAATTTAATATTGGACAGACTTCATTGCAGATTTTAGGATTTAACTTTTTTTTTTTAATTCTAAGAATCATACAATCTTTACATGAAACCCTAGTTCATTGTGCAGCATAGAACCTGCCTGCATCTGATCTGTCTCAAATAGATTAATGCTCAACATTCCCAAAGTTTTTGAGGAATATTTTACAACCTGCTTTTTGCCGTTCCCACTTGTTTGAATATATTTGTGATCACATTTTTTGTATGCCCACGGTAATAAAATGATCACTTAAGATCATTCCACTGAGGCTTTCTGTCTCAGAAAAAAAAAATAGTTCTAATAAAATTATTGTGTAATATTTTACATGTTTCATGTGGCAGTTTAATCATCTTTTGAACAAATAATACCAACTACTCTGGTTCTTTTTAATCATATAGAATCTTCCTCTTGTCTAAATAAAATGTACGTAAATCAGTTGATTGCTCAGTTGTTTTTTCTACATGATAACAACTCATTTTTTGGTGTTTGATTTCCAATGCTTTATTCATGCCCTTTCCCCCTCTCCTTCCACCCCCTTCAAGAGCCCTGCACACAGAACCCCTGAAATTGATTGAGTAGGGTAGATACTCTGCAGATTTTCATTTGTTTCTATTTATGAAACTCTAAATAATGTGTGTGTTATTTCTGACTGCCTGAGCAAGGTTGTATCTAAACTGGATAGGAAGATTTGGTTTCATTTTATGCTTCTTTTTATATATTCCAGTATTATGACTTCTTATTTTTAATATTTGCTTCCTATTTTGATATTTACTGTTGCCATTTTATGAGAAAACATGTACATAAAATTTGCCATTACAAACAGTTTCACTTGGTGATTTCTTTTTATTTTGGTGCATCACAGAAAGAATATTAAACTAGATCATTTAAGATAAAGTTCTAAAACTATCAAGATAATATTGTGTGTTCCAATTAGTTTTTTTTTTTAAATTTGTTTCATAGCAAACAAATTTGTTTGTTTCAAAGCCACCTAAACTAGTTAATAAACTGGACTAGGTGAGAGCAGCAAGGAGGAGAAAGAGGAAGGAAGAGAAGAATGGATGAGGCTGTGGTAGCATTGCCACTAATGGGAAATACAAAGTCCATGACATTTCAGGGCATCAGTGTCCTCATCTGAAAAATGGGGATGATAATGGAATGCATATCCCAGGGTTATTGGGCAGATTAAATAGATACTCAGCAGGAAATAAATGTTTAATAAATGTAAAGTTTATTGTTGGTACCAGAGATCAGGATTCCAACCTGTTTCCACTCTGTAAAAGAAGCAAGCATGTTCATCTCTGCCACCTGCCTCACTGGGAAATGGTGTGTTTTTCCTTGCAACTTCCCAAACAACTCCTTGTTTCACTGCCCCAGTTAGGTGAGCCAGCTCAATGGCTGGAACTGGTGTGCCATTCAGCTAGAGAAGCAGGTCCAGCTTATTGCCCTTCTCCCTCCTTTGTTACTGACAGGTGCTCGATGACAAGCTACTCAGAGGCTGGGAAGGAAAAGAATGCTCCAAAGGTGACCTGGTGCTTCCATCGCTTCTTGATCCATTTATGTCTGGGTGAAATATTTGCCCTTGGTTACGTGCTGTTTCCCACCCTGAGTCATGTCTCTTTCCCTCATTATTCTCCACGCCTACCTTTTCCTTTAATGGCAAAACGACTTCTCCAGTTGTGCAGCCAAGCTGAGTGACCTAACATGTCCTAGTGCAGGCAGATAGGTGTCTGTCCTATTTTTGGACAATTGTTGAAGTGGCGTCCTCTGATTTCTCTAACTGCTGCACAAGGTCTTCTTTCTTGGCCCCAGATACATCTTCACAGTCAACAGCACAGAGAAGGGGGTTGGAAGAGAGACTGCTGGTCGCAAGTTGTAGTTCAGTGTTCATTTTAACTTTGGCTTTCCTGCCATTGTCTTGAGGGTACATGATTCTAGCAGAACCCTCATACCTCCTCCCAGGGCCCTTTTCTTTCAGTAAGATATAGGCAACGTTCCTTTATGGAAAAGCCTTTAGCTGACTTCAACCCCCTCCACCCCTGTTCAATTTCCTTTGCCCCCTGCACTGGGAGTTTGGGGTGGGGTGCCTTCACTGTGATAGGTGAAGACTGTGTCACTGGAGACTGTTGTTTTCTCTTTTCTGTCCTGTTTTGTGTGTGTGTGTGTGTGTGTGTGTGTGTGTGTGTGTGGTGCCTTTTAATCACCTTATAGCGGTCTCATATGGCTTTCATCTGAAGGCCTTCATGCTTGGGTCTCTTAGGCAGTTTTTCAATAGCCCCTTCTCAGACCATTCATTCAGATTGAAGTAAAGGATGATTGCTAATAGGCTGAAATATTATCCCCCACCTGCAAAGTGTATCTTTCACTTAAAACAAGCATCAAGGTACAAGGGGCCCAATGATGGCATTTCAGATACAGTCCAAAGAAAGTAGCTGAGGAGGGGGTCCAAATAATTTTTAAAATACAGGTCTTTCCTTTGCTCATTTGGCTATTTAGGGGTGAGTGGGGTGGCAAGGAATTGGGATGATCAAATTACGGAAAACTAAATTATTTTTACTCCTAAAAAATACAACCTGAATATATAGTATATCCTTAGCTTGTGCTCACTCCACCTTCCATTCCTTCCCTTGTCAGATATAATCCTTGAAGAAAAAAATAAAAATATACCAATTCCTGATTTGTGATTTAATTGCATTAGCCATGGTAATTTTTCATTGTAGCACTACCTATTTTTAAAAAGTTTTAAAAAGTAATGTGTAACCTTCTAAAAAATTTTAAGCTATTGTTCTCTTAAAAAAACATTCTAAAATGACAAAATTGCAAGCTAAAAAAATTGAGCTCTTATTTATACAATCTGTCCACTATGCTATTTCATTTATCCTGGATTTATTTATTTGTTTGTTTATTTATTTAAATATTTTATTTATTATTTTTAGAGAGAGGGGAAGGGAGGGAGGAAGAAAGGGAGAGAAGCATCAATGTATGGTTGCCTTTCACCAGCTAAGGATCTGGCAAGAGGTCTGGCTGGAGACCTGCCTTGCAGCCTGGTTATGTGCCCTGACTGGGAATTGAACCAATGACCTTTGGGCTTGCAGGCTGGCACCAATCCACTGAGCCACACCAGCCAGGGCAAATGAAATTATGAAGTCTAAATATGATTTTCACTTGACCTCTGAGATTATCTCAAATTTTCTTCAATTATTTGTTCACACAGTCATTCCATCAGAAAATATTGATTGAGCTCTCTAAGTGCTGGACTTCACTTCAGAATCACAGGAAAGAAAGAAGAAGTCATGGTTTTAGATCTAACTAGCAGTCTAGTAGGGTTAGTTAACAGGGTTAAGTTTCACCATGTGGTAAGCAGTAACTGAGGTGTGTACACAATTTTATAAGACACAGAAGAGGCACTTAATGTTGGAGGAGTTTTAGAAACAGGAGGGGTGAGACAGGCCCTGAGAAGAGTGAGGCAGGGAGAGCTGGGCGCCTGGGAGGAGCAGGGCCGCTTCAGTAAGGGCTGCGCAAGGCAGTTGCTGAATAGGACGGCATGTTGATAGTGAAGACCTTGTACACATTGCTCAGGCGTTTGGATTTTATTATAGGCAATCCCACACAATTGATCATTGTAAGCAGGAGAATGACATGGAAGTCTTGATGTGATCACTTTTATTTTGAAGGGCAAGGTGGGTTGGAGAAGGTCCTATTAAAGGCTGGGAGTGAGACCAGTTAGCAGGCTGTAACAAGCTAGGCAAAAGATGAAAACAGCAATAATTATGTCAGTCTAGCAGTGATTTTGGTAGAAAAAAAAATCTTCAAATAAAATAAATTTAAATTCATTTAAAAATATCAAGTAACATATGACTTTGGTGGAAATGTCATAATAATATTTAAAATTAATATAGATCTAGGAATCCCCATCATGAAGAATCAAAGCCACGTGCCCAGTTTCACAATCAACTGAAGATGAAAACCAAATGCATTAATTATTCTACCTAATTGATAGAATATTTGTTAGGCAGGATAGATAGCAAATCAAAGCAGGACGGGGAGGGAGACATGTCTCACCCTCTAACTCAGCAGTCCTCAGCCTGGTTCAGGAATATTTCCCGGTGTTGCAGTATCTCAGGGAACACCACGCTAGCACAGGAGGAGGGCATTCCTTGAGCATCTACGTATAGTTTCCACTATCTGGAAAAGGAAGCCTTTGAAACTGTGTGTTCACCCCAAGGCCTGAAAGATGGGAAGGTGTCCATAGTGTCCAAAGGAAGAAGCCCATAAAACAACCTTGGATAAATGTCTACCTCTAGTCATTGTTTGTTTCATGAAGGAGTCCGTAATGTTTACAGAAAGAGCCCACAGATAACTTTGGGTCACTGCTTCAACTTTAATTAACTGCCTCCATGTATCTGTTTTACAACAAGAAGAACAAATGGAATCTGGTGCAAGGTAAGGATTCAGGGTGACAGACCCCCACAATATATCTGCGTTTGGGTAGTCACGTCCTTTTGGGAAAGGGGGCATCACCTTTACGTGTTAATCAATATGTAACTTTTTCACCCCTATCCCCCTAAGTCCTCAGAACAAAGGACTCACCCTCTTGGCTCTCTCTGGTCTCCCAGACCTCTGGCTGCCTGACCCCAGGCCACCTCTTTTCTCTGCTTTGCTCTGATCCAATGTCTGGCTCCCCATCCCCCAACCTTGGCAAGGCCCATTCTCTTCCATGAGAACATATGGCCAACCAACCCTGCTTGCATGCCAACAGACTCACTGATTTGTAATTCTTTACTGCATTGGTGAGAGGACCCGAGTTTCTGGGAATTTCTAACATATTCATGATTTTAAAAAGTTCTTGGACTGAACAGATAATCGGTTTGTACATACCTAGCCAACTCTTCACTCTACTGAATACGCAAGATAGTTTTTAGTTCAATTCTTTTCTTAAAGATAACTGAGACTGAACCATTTGCAGGAGGTGACACACCATAGTAATGGGAGTGCTGAGACTGAAAACCAGAGGCTTGACCTTAAAGGCCTGTGCTCTTTCCATTTCGTTCCAAAAACCTCCCAAGAAACCCTCTAAATAAATTCATGGGATGTGGCTCATGGTTGAAAAGTTAAAGTTCCTTGAAGCTATAAAGAACATTTTAAAAAGTCAAGCACCTTGAGCCCTGGCTGGTGGCACAGTGGATAAGGTGCCGGCCTGCGAACTCAAAGGTCCCTGGTTTGATTCCCAGCCGGGGCACATAACCAGGTCTCCAGCCAGGTCTCCAGCCAGGTCCTAGCTGGAGGCAGGTGAAAGACAACCACACATTGATGTTTCTCTCCCTCTCTGCCTCTCTCCCTTTCCCTCTCTCTGCAAAATAATACATAAAATCTTTAAAAAAAAAAGTCAGGCACCTGCTCTGTTGTTTGAAGTCAGTTTTTCAGATAAAATGACAAGAAAATCTATGCCAATATCAGCAACTATTCTTCACACACTCTCTCCAAAAATTCGACTCTCTGGTCTGGCTTCATGGTACCAGTATCCAAGAACATGTGATTTACGTTGTTTTGCTTTCTTGTTTTAAAAATTGAAAATAGAAATATCAGCTTATTCAGGATTAACAGGAGACTTTATTTCATCAAGAAGATGAAATATGGTGGGCTTGTGACTAAGCTAATTTATTCTATTTATCAAGTAATACAAAAATTAGTAGGAAATCTTTTTAAGTGTTGGGAAAACAAAGAACTAAATCACCAAATCTCATCATTTTCCACCAATACATTCCTGAATAAGCAATAATGCATGTATTTTTAAGTCTATTATGAGTTCTTAATAAGATGAATTTGTTTGAAAATGTTCTTTGTTCATCAGTTCTATATTTAATATAAGAAAATAATTGTTTGCTACATCTGTGTTTTTAGAATGCTTATTATGGATATCGGAAAAGTGTCTTCATCACCTCCCTCTCACCCACACCTGGCTATAAGAATAAACATGTTTGCTCATGAAACCTCAATCCACTTGGCACCAAACTTCAGTCTTAAAATGGTGAATGGCAAATACCTCAATGAAATTCATTTTGAAAGTATTCAATGCTATTTAGAAATAAGAAGCTCCTATGTGTCACTTGTTAAAAGTTAATAGGTTTTGTTATATGACTATGTGTATATATATTGTGGCTTTAACACTTGCCAAAAGTTTTTGGAAAAGATAGGACCTCACAATTTATTTTAATAGATATTTTATTAATCAAATGCTTTGTCCAATTAACATATCCAAATATTTTTAAAGAGCACTTTAAATACAAGGTATGATTATAAAGTCGTGGGATTGACTGACCTTTTCAACTAACATAATAAATCTATACAGTCAAACGAGTGGTAATGCTTTAAGTTAATGAGGGGTCTTTTCTAATAATGCTACCTATCACAGCCCAAGGCAGTTTTAAAAGTCTCTTTTAAGACTACCTTCAGAAAAATATAAGTTTCATAACTTGATCATTCATTTGCTTTGGTCCCCAATAGTATTCCAGTTTAATCATCCTTTATTTCACAGTTCTGGCAATTTGGAAAAGAAAGCTAATCTTTGAATGAAGATTTGCTATCTAAAGGTATTCAAAGGAATGTTAATTTAGGTTCTTATAGTAATTCTCAAATTTGAGTATTTTTACACTTTTAAGATGTGTAAATTGTAGCAACCACTCATATTGTAGACATCCTTTGTATATACTATGATTTTGGAATAATGAGATTTTTATTTATTTATTTATTTTAATGATTTTATTTATTATTTTTCAGAGAGAGGGGAAGGGAGAGAGGAAGAGAGGGAGAGAAACATCAATGTACGGTTGCCTTTCACCTGACTCCAGCTACAGACGTGGCTGGAGACCTGGCTTGCAACCTGGTTATGTTGCCCAGCATAACCAGGGAATTGAACCAGCAATCTTTGGGTTCACAGGCTGGCACCTTATCCACTGTGCTACCAGCCAGGGCCCAGGGCTAGATTTTTAAAACAACAGCAACTCGTAGCAATGAAGTAGGATATTAGTTCACAATGATAAGAATAATGCTATACTGTGTAACAAAACCCATATTAGACAATATACTGAAAGTGTATAACTGTTAGTGTTTAATTTCTATATAATAGTTCAGTAGCATGGACCCAACAAGCTAACAACTTTCTTGGAAGTCTCTCTACATGAATCACTGTAGTTGAAATTGTACTTAAGTGTCAGAAATAGCCTTTATTGTAAAATGTTATTAAATAGTACCAGTTAGGAATTTTAGCATATAGGTTTAATTTAAACTATAAGAGAGAAAGTATTTCCTAGACAAAATAGGAATTAGATATAGATTATTTTAAGATCACAGCCAGATAAATATTAGTTATAAAACATTTCATGGTTTTGCTTGGAAAAGTTAGAAAGAAAAGCCAGTACATTCTTTTACATTCTGTTCCCAAAGAAGAGATATATGTTTACATAATTAAGACAATGCATCTCAGCAAATAAATTTCTTGTGGAGACATATTTACTCATTGTATATATTAGCTCAACAAGAACACAAATATAATAAAAATGCTTTAAAGCAATCTGATTAGAGCAACATTTATATTAAGTACAAAATATACAGTAAAATGGAACCATCTTATTAAATAGGACTGTAGCTAAACAATACTTTTTTGAAGGAACACATTTGCATGAATCTATTTTCACATTTATTACATTTGATAGCCCCTATCACTACTGTATGCTTTCATTAGTGCAGTTTCTAGACTCTTTGTTTATTTTATCACCAAACATACCCATCACTTTATCTGCAAAAGTAATATAAAAGAAATCCGACATTTTCACAAGCAGTTTTACACAAAACCATTGTAGTATTTGAGGGAAATGTCCCTTAATCATTATAAATTCATCATAGTAGAATGTATACGTTTGTAGTCAAGCAAAAAGTGTCTGTCTTTAAAATTAGTGCTGCCAACCTATTGTTTAGTTCTGGTTATAATGGTAGATATGAAACTCTTGGTTACTAGAAAAACATTATTTAAAAAGACTGGCAATAAACATTTCTAAGTACGGTTGCCCATCTTAACAGTTTTCTTCATTTTAACAGCTGGGGAATGAACAGAACAGTAGTGCTCTTATGCTGTAATAACAAAAAAGTATTACAGTATCCAAATCTCCAGACCTGGGGTCCAAATGTTCAGTCGTGGCTCAGCTGCAAGCTGACAGAAGAGAAGATGCGCCCCATGCTGGTGGACAACGGGGCGACGACAACATCTGTCACACTCTTCCATATTGTCTGCACTGACGGCAGAACCATCAGGCAGGTCTTTACAAAAGGCATTATAATCCTGGGGTGGAGGAAGAGAGATGTACAAGGATTACTGGTTGTTATCAAATAAGGCCAGTGACTCTTGCACATGTGTGAACAGCTATAATGGCCTGATTCACCTGAATTTGGTTGAACTCTTGCAACAAATAAATGAAAGTGACCCACATAGTAGTCAGATGCACAGAAGACATATTGCTTAAAAAATAAACAGGCACGTAGATGATAAACAGTCTTGTTTCTACTGGTGGCATGCTATCTGAATTAGCAAAACAAGAAATAGATTAAATAGTAAATTAATTTGACCTCTACACCTAAATACTAACTGCTCCAAATCTTCCCATCTCCCTCTGGTTTTATTTCCTAGTAGCCTTTCCTGCTGCCTTATTTTACTTTCCTCCTCCTTGGGTCAGGCTATGTCAATATGTGTGTGTGTGTGCGCGCGTGCGCGCACACCTCTATCCCACTCTCAAAAGGTATCATAAGTAGGTGCTTATATTTGTCTTCCCTACTAGAATGAACATTCTTTAGGTAAAAACATCCTTAACCATTAGTAAATGTTTGAGGTGAAGTGAATTTAGCATTTGTTATGGTTTATATTTTTAATTTTTCATACCTACATACACTGAAAAGGGCTGGGTGGTATAGTTAAAAGAACCCAGCAATTATGTCAGAACTCTTAGACAATAAAAGCTAGACTGCTGAAAATATTTTTTTCATATGCCTTTTCTTAAGATATCTGCGTATTCTCTATTCCTCAGGCTGGTTTTCCTATGTAACCCTCTAATAATGTTTTCTGCGGTAGTAGTGCTATTTGAGCATGCCAGTATTTGTGAATTCTCAGGCCTTGCTGGTAGCTTCAATGTAATTTTTATTGCTATCTGGGTGGGCACCAGGGAGTAATGTTGATTTCCTTGGTTCGCTATTAAAATTTGACATATATAAAGGTCTGTTGTACTTAGCCCAAAATGAAGAGGAGATCAGTCAACTGTCTGACCGAGGTATTTTTAGAATACTGAATTATTCATATTGGCTGTTTACTACACCGATTATATATTTATTTTGTGTTTTATTCTAAGTACTAAAGACTTGAGGCAATATTTATTTCCTCACCTCATGGCATTCTTTTATTGCTTTAAAAAAATTATTTATTATTTTTAGAAAGAGGGGAAGGGGGAGAGGCAGAGAGGGAGAAAGACATCAGTGTATGGTTGCCTTTCACCTGCCTCTAGCGACAGAACTGGCTGGAGACCTGGCTTGCAACCTGGCTATGTGCCCTGGCTGGGAATCGAACCAGCAACCTTTGGGTTTGCAGGCCAGTGCCAATCCACTGAGCCACCAGCCAGGGCTTTATTGCTTTTTGAGAGACACAGAAAGAAAAGGTGAGACATATCGATGCAAGAGAGAAGCATTGATTGACTGCCTCCCTATATGTGCCTGAACCAGAGATCCTATGCACTGGACAGAGGACAGATTCTGCAACATAGGCACGGGCCCTGACCAGGAATTGCAAGGCAACCCTTCTGTTAAGGGCCAATGCTCCAGCCAGCTGAGCCATGCTGGTCGGCACTTGAAACAGTCTTTAGACAAAATCAATTACTAAGTGCTTTAGCGCTAAACAGTTGAATAGCAATCTAAATAATGGCAACTTTTGACTTTTATTCCATTCTGTTTCTCTTTTTATGTGTGGATTTAGGTAAGTCACTACAAGTTAAACTATGAACTGGAAATGTTACAGACTGGCTATCAGGATTTACATTATTATATACACCCTTGAATTGTCCAAGTGATGCTGTCATTATAATAAATAATAAAACTAGTTTAAGGTCAGAATAAGGAAGACAATTATATGAAAATAATTGCAAATTGATGTACTATAAGGCTTTTTAGATCAGAAAGTTTTAAACCACTTCACTCATAATATAATTAATTTTCCTTTCTTCCTTAGGGTAAGAAATTTTCTACTCCCAAAATGTGTTAGATGTCCATATCCTAAGACAGAATTAAACTTGAGGTAAAATTGTATTTTCCATTTCAGCAGACTGCCATAGGCTACAGTTGAGGACTTCAGTTCACACAGGATACGGTTACATAATTTTAATATTATTTTCTTTAAATTGTTCTCTCACTTTGGATCAAAGGATCCAATGATCTTCTGATAATAAACATTTTCCTCAACATCCCAAATAGCACCCCTTCAGAAACTCTATGCCATCTAGAATGATTCAAAACTTGATTGAGGTTCAATGTGGCCAGCCAAACCCTTCTTAAATAAGTCTTCTAGTTTATAAGATATATTTCTCCATTGGATAATAAAGCCCTGAGGACAGGCACTTTTATTTAGTTTCATATGAACTATAGTATCATGTTGGTTGTATTGTCATTGCAATTTGCTATATTAAAAAAATCTTCTGGAAAATGAGAGTGATATTACTGTGTTCCCGTCAGTGGAACCAGGTATTTGAATTGGGACTAAGCAAACTCCAGCCATACTTCTTTGGTATGATTTACTATGATCAATAACCTGCCATTGCCAAATGGCGGTTCTCTCAGTTTGACTGTGAATATCAGATGAATTCCCTGGATCCTCGCCTAGGTAGGATACATCACCAGACTGAACTCAGGGTGTTGTTGTTATTTGTTTGTTTAAAGAACTTAAAAATCAGATCAGTGGTGATGATGTGATGTGATTGGAAGACCTGCTACTGTATATTTTCATAGCTTTGGTCACACACACATTATGCCAGAAAAGAAAAGGTGAAAGAAAAGAAAGGAAAGAAAGAAAGAAAAAGAGAGAGACAATTTATTCGAACAGATTTGCTCTTCTCTAAGGTCTCTTCTTGATCCATTCTTACTTCATATAGTCCACTAATGATGGTTCTATTTTATCAAGTAATAAACTAACTTTTAACCATTTTTGCTTGAAGTTGCTTCTCTACTTACAATCACAAGAATGCAATTTGGAAAAACAGGCTCAAGTTAAATAACCCATTTTATATGGCTGAAAAAGAAGTGGTTTGATGATTCACCATTGGAAGCACAACACAAAATGCCTACTGTTCTCAGGTGAGCCAGGTGGAAAGAAGCATCATTTGATTAATTGTAGTTTTACTCGTATCTTTCCACCACTTAGAAAATGAAAACCTTTTGTTTTCAATTCTTCCACAAGTGCTTTAGAAAAACTTAGCTTTGTTGACTATAAACATGGATGGCACTCTGTAACAAAGGGGGAGCCCCAAAAAATCAGAATTTATAAAAAGATGTAATTTTACGTGTTTAAATTTCAGTCACCTTCAAAGTACTCTCCATTTGATGCAATATATCTATTGAGATATTATTTTCCACTGCTCAAAACAGTTTGAGAACTCATGGATTTTGATGCCTTTTATAAAGTGCTTCGACTTTTTTTGTTTGTTTCACCTCTTCCACATAGGCAAAATGGTTCCCATTGAGGATATATATATATATTTTTAAACACGGAGAAACAAAAAATGTCCCTTGAGGCGAGATGGGGTAAATAGGGAAAGTGGTGGGGCATGGGAGTGGATGGATGGGTCAGGGGTCATTCTGTTTTTAATCAAAAACTTCTGAACATAGCCTGGTGTGGGCAGGTGTGTTCATAAATCACTTATCATGAAATGGGCCAACTGTATTGAAAGAGTCTTCAAAAATTTCACTGAAGTTGAGTGCAGGCTCTCACCACACCAGCTGGTACACTGAAACAAATGGATTCCTAGAACACTCTCCTAGCTGGGGCAGCCTGCATTCAAGGGGCCCACTTTCTAGAAGATAATTCTGGTTTCTTCGGGTCCTCCCTTGTATTTCCAAATAGCTTCATAGCCAACATTTCACAACATGCTCTGTAGGTCACTCAGTTTTTCACAGTTTGAAGGTAAGAAAACTAACAGAGAGGTTAGAGGACTGGTTTTAGTTAATTAGGTATCCAAAATTTTATATGTTGACTTAGGTTATCTTTTAAAAACTCCATGTGCTAACGTTAGAATATGAACCAACTCTACATCTGGCCTTTGGTGCATCTGCTGATCTAGAAAAGCAAAGGTTTTCATTCCTTGGGCAGGCTTTTTGGCACTTTCAACATAGTTTAGTTGTTACAGTCTTTAGAGATCAAACTGAAATGATGATCATTGTTTAGCCTTTCAATATTTGGTGAATTTTTAGTTATCATTTGGAGACTCTTTTCTCTCTACATAGTCTTCCCTGTGCCTCTCTCCTGCTCAACAGATTTAAGTACGTTTTCTCAGCAATTACCTATATACCTAGCCAGCCTTCCTTGGCTGTGGGGAAGCTGAGACAGATCCTGCATCTTACTCATCCTGGCACAAAGTAAGTACTCAATACATTTTCTTGGTTGAACTAGACAGCTAGGTAACTGACTAAAGAAACTGATTCAGATGAAAACGGGAAATAGAGAAAAGTTCTGTAAGTTCTAATAAGGAGCACACTGTAAGTGAGGTGCAGGGCAGCAGGACCATATGAAGTAATTAGGTAAGACACGGAGGCACTGGGTGGGGTTCTGTGTGTCATCAGGCAGAGCCTAAAGCCCAAGGTTGGTAACTGTTGCCATACTATGGATGGTCCGAATGTTCGTCCTCCAAGAATAAAGAGGGCATCTTTTAAAATAACAAACTTCGTGGTAATGTATGAAGTTTTCCAAAAAAGAAATTTTCCTTCAAAAAGTTTTTAATACTTACAAACTACTCTCCAAAACTGTACGATGCATTTTGAGTGTGAATAAAGTTACCCACAACATCCTACCAATGTCCAGTAGGTTTCTATAGTTCTTTTTTTTAAGATTTTATTTATTATTTCCAGAGAGAGGGGAAGGGAAAGAGGCAGAGAGGGAGAGAAGAATCAATGTATGGTTGCCTTTCACCTGCCTCCAGCTACAGGCCTGACTGGAGACCTGGCTTGCAACCTGGTTATGTGCCCTGGCTGGGGAATCGAACCTGCGACCTTTGGGTTCGCAGGTCGGCGCCTTAACCACTGTGCTACCAGCCAGGGCTGTTATTTTTCTTTTAACTTGAGTCGTTCCTTATAGGTGAAAAAGTGTTTTGGAGGCCTTCTCATGTCCTTACCCTGAGGTCTGAATGTTTTTATTCATTAGGTCTCATCCTTGCCATTTGCCCCAGGGAACCTGGAGCAGCCCTTCCACAGCAGGGCTTACCCAGGCCTTACTGACATGCCTCTCCAGTGATACTGTCACTGGCACTCTGCTCAGAGATCACTCACTTTTGTTTTACCCCAAGCACAGGTGGTGACTGGATAAAGGTGATGAAAACAAAAAATAAGAACCCTACCCAAAACTACAGGCACAAGTCCTGACACAGCCCTGTGGAAGCACAGCTGCCTGTGGCAGGAAAACGTGGCCTTCAGGTTGCCACCTCCAGTGGGTGGGGCCCTGGCGCTGAAAGGAACAGAGGGACATTTCTTCTTCTGTCCGAACTCCTAGAACTCCTAACCCTACTCGTGATCCTCCCCGCCCATCCCCTGACCTGTAAAGGGAGAGAAGCACACTGCCTGGCCCCTCATTCTTGCCACCCAGTTAGGAGCTGCTGTGAGTTCCTCCCGCGGAGGGGAGAAGACCCCCGGGAGAAGGGGAGGGACGGGGGCCGGGGGCGAAGAACGCGCCGGCGGTTCAGAAATCGGGTCCCGCCCGCGCCCCTTCTCACCAGATGTGCAGGCAGCTGAGGGTGGCAAAGAGAATCCCTGCGGCGAAGGCCAGCGGGATCGCCAGGACCACTGTCAGGAACTTGTAGATCACGTATTTGCTGACTTCAAAGAGGGCATGGCTGCAGATCCACACTTTGTCCAAGGAGTGCGTCGACTCGGGCTCCGCGATCACATCCTCGAAGCCCAGCTGCGGAGACAAGCCTCAGGCGTCCTGCCCGCCGCCCCACCTGCCGCCCAGGGAGCCCGGGCCCGGGCCGGGTGCCCCACCTTCTCCCACGGTCGCGCGGGGCCCGGGAATGTGGCCGAGTCCCCAGCTGGGCAGACCCGGGTCCCGGGTTCCCGGGGGCAGACCCGGCGGCGAGGGTGGGGGTCGCCAGGGGTGGAGGGGCTCGGGGCGGGCGGGGCTGCGCTGCCCTCAGACCCAGGCTTTGGGCCCCCCGGGCTTCACCTTGAGATGCGAGTTGAGCCGGTTCGGATCCCGATCGGGGCCCGAGTCCCCGAACTTCTCGGGGTCGCCGTAGTCGACGCAGCTGTGGTGGCTGTAGGCGTCGTCGTCCATGAAGAGCTGCACGTCCGCCTTCTCGGTCTCCAGCCCCATCGCGGCGCTCGGTGCGCGGCGGCTCCCGGCCGCTCCGCCTCCCCTTCCCGTCCCGTCCCGCCGGCCCCGCCCCGCCCGCCTCGCCGCCCCCGGCGCGGCCCGGGCGGCGGCCGCTTCCCGCCTCCAGCTGCGCTTCCGACCCCAGAGGGCCGAGCCCCGCCCCGCGCCCCCCCTCGCCGGCCGGGCACGTCCGGACCCACCCAGCCGGCTTAGGCCTGGGGTCCCCCGGGCGTCCCGCCGAGGGGCCGGAAGGCCTGGGCCACTGGCTGGACGCGTAGAACTGCGATGCCCAGGGGCTGGCAGGGTTCCGGGGCTGACGGACCTGCAGGAGGGGGCGGCCGGGTCGCCGAGGGCGCGGGTACAGACGCGAGGGAACGTCTACCCCTCCGCCCTGCTGGGCCCCGGGGTGCGCTTGCAACCCCAGCTGCCTGCTTGTAAAATGGGAGCAGTGGTACCTGCTCCACGGACCGGTCCCGGGAGAACTAAACGAATTAATTCGTGGGAAACTCTCACATTGTCCCCCACACACAGAACGCACGCAAACCACGTTGCTGCTGCTGCACGGGGAGCTACCCAGTCACAGCTCACCTGATGGCCGGGCAGCCCCCGCCAGCGCCAGGTGACGCCGCACGCGCATCAGCCCTTCCGCCCGTCCAGGGCCCGCGTGTGAGGATTTGGACTGGGTCGGTGAGCCCCCTGCTCCTAGGAGTTTGTGCCTCCAGATCAGGAGGGTAGGGCTGACCACCCCCCCCCACCCCCCCCGAATTATAACTCAAGTTTCCTTTGAATCAGACCCAGTTAACAAATTCCTGGCAGTCACACCTGCGACTGCTTTGGTGGAGCCATGTGAACAATCCCCTAGCATAAGAGCCACACTCACTCAAAAACTTCTGGAAGGGAGAGGTTTGAAAGTTCACTAAGTGTTTAAGGTTGGATGGACTTAGCTGTGCGTTTGGAGAGGAAAAGTTGTCATGTAAACCTGGCAAAAGGTAAACAATGGGTCCTAGGCTGGAGGTGGTCCCTGCAGGAGAACCTAACTTGTAGTAAGAATGCAGCGTGTGTTGCTGGATCCAGTGTATTTGCAACACAGCACCTTCCAAATCCCCTGGTGTGAGCTGGATGTGAAGACGTCACTCTTCGGAAAGAAAAAGACTGTTTTTGAAACAGTAACAATGATAAAAAACAAACAAAATAGGATCTGAATTGGAAAAATATTCTGGAGCCAAGGCTCATTATTTCTACTAATTCAGTAAAAATTTACCTACTGCTATTGGTGCGAGTGGATGGCAATTTTGAAACACTGTCTAGTGTTACACTTGGATGTGATGCTTATCCGTCCCCTCCTTTTTCAGAGGTGGTCCTGCTGGACTTTTCCTTTTTTTCTTGATTTTCTTTCCCACTTTTATTTATGTTTAATTCATTCCACAGTGATGAGTTCGACATTCTACCTACTGCTTTTTCTGTCCTTCTCTATCTCCTCCAGTCACCCAAGCGGGCTGCCTCTGAGAGTTGGGACTCTTCTAGAGATTTTGCCCAATTGTTTATCAAAGTGAATAGAAGACATTCATCCTGAAGGAAAATTGTAGTATCAATGACCAGGTCGTGAAAAAGAAGTGAGTTAGTTTACAGCTACCTAACATTTTGTAAACATTTATTTTTCTTTAAACTGTAACATATTTTAAGATGTTTCCTCCAAAGAAGAAAGTCATACCTGGGTGCTAGAGTAGTCGTACACAGAGGCTGAAAAACCTGGCTTTAGGGCTTCTTTCCTTAACTTTGTGCGTTGTCTGATCACATTTACATTTCTAATTAATTAGTAAGACATTTACAATCATTTTCACAAGTAATTGTTTTGTTTGTTTTCCCAGGCAGTGGGCTAGGGGGCCAAAAGAAGGTGAAATTAACAAAGTCTTAATTGATCATTTAGATTGTAGATTTATTAGTAAAGTGATAGCTATCTATGAAAAAGTGTCTCTAAAACCTAAGTTAAAAGAAACCCATCTAGGTTTGTTGCATGTAGCATAGTTTGTGTGTGGTTATTTTGATGACATTCTTGTCCATATCACCATTTTAAATACGTAAGATTTTTGAGAGGTGCTATCAAAATGATTTTGCTTATTTTACTAGTAAATACTTAGCAAATGTTAGCTATTGTTGTTCTCAAGGAGTTTAAGCCAGTGACTACCATAGCAAAGGGTGTCCTGTCCTCACTAACTGCACAGGAGATCTAAAAGGAAGGGGAGAAGAGAAGAAGTAAGTTGGAGCTAGCTACATGACTGAGCACTTTCAAAATAAGCGTTTACTATTTTTAAAAATTTTATTGTTGTTGAATTACATCCATCCTCTTTTTGCTCCCCTCTGTCCCCCTCCCCACCCACCAATTCCCCCCAAAGTCAATCCCACCTGTTGTCCATGTCCACGGTCCTTTTTTTTTTTTTTTTTTTTAAGTTGCTCTATGACCAAGGGAACTAAAAACTTTCATAGTAAATCTGTTCCAGTACATTAATCTTGTGGCTGTTTTCATAGATTCTGACAACTAGTTTACAGATGGTATATTAATATGTGTGGAGATTAACAACTTGATAATAGGTTAGTATTTGTGAGTAAGATAGTTTATAATTATTTTGTTTCTCGCTGTTCTTAGCATAGTGTCTAAGAAAAAGGGCTGTTTTTCTGGTTCATTGAATATTGTATATGAATGCTTTTATGAATAAAAATATCTACTTTTTTACCCTGTCCATATGGCTTGGCTGGAATATTATTCTGTGCACTGAAGCTTGTTGTTTTCATTCCAGGTCAGGGCACACATCTAAGTTATAGTTCATTCCCACAATGGGGCAAGTACTGGAGATAACAAGTCAATGTTTCTCTCTCACATCAATGTTTCTTCTCTCTCTCTTCTCTCTTTCTCTCCCTTCTTCTCTAAAATCAATTAAAATCAAAATCAATTAAAATAATATATATATATATATATATATATATATATATATATATATATCTCCATAAAGAGAATGGACCCTACAGGATACTGAAGGATTAAAAATATATAAATATCTAATTCAATTTTTTTCTCTATTTTATTTTCAAATTATAAACATGTCATTACTTTTCAAATTATAAGTGTGTCATTACTTTTCTCTGTGTAGTTTACATACACTTTTAGGTAGGATCTAGTTTTCAAATTGCTTTGTTCAAACTGTTAATGACAACAATAATGATTTCTTGATTTCACCATTATAATTTACTAGTATTTAAAGCATTGGGATTAGAAAGGGTGCCTCAGCCTTTGCATTATTGATATTTTTGGCCCAGATCACTCTGTTGTTGAGGGGCTGTCCTGTGCATTGCAGGATGTTTCGCAGCACCTCTGACTTCTACCAACTAGACGCCAATAGCACTCCCCAGTCATGACAACCAAACATGTTTCCAGACATTGCCAGATGTCCTCTTGGGGCCCAAATCACTTTTCCCCTCTTTTCTTGGGTTGAAAATCATTTCGAAAGACATTGTTGAAACAGTTACCCATGTGAATGGTGAATATCAAGCTCCAGCTTTCTACTTACAAACCCATGCTGAAATCTCAGACTCGTTAATGCCAATTTGTCAGAAACTCCAAAGATTAAACTTAAAGATATTTGTCCTGTAGTATTTCCAGAAGAACCAGTTGCCATCAATTAATTGCTACTTTTCAATACCATGTTGGTGTTATTTGAAGGATGCATATACCATTATTAAGTGACCATCAAGAAGCACCCACGGTCGTCCTGGCTACCTTGTGACCTCTCACACTTCCCTTGCAAAGGTCAGGATGGTCTGCATAATTATAGCTGCAAAAACAGAGGTTTGGGACTTCTTGATTCTGTCTCAGGACTGTAAAGTTTAGTGATTTTGATATTCTTCAGCAACTGAATAACTTGCACAAGTTTAGGTGACTTGGACTGAGGAGGCCCTCGGCTGGTCAGGAACAGCCCGACCATGTTCTTTAAGCAACACTTTACATACTTGCTTGCTGTCAACAAGCCTAAGAATTTTGGAAAGAACTGCAGGGCCCTGTATGATCCATCCTCTCTGGATAATGAGATTTGCATAAACTATTTCTTGCATAACTCCTAATCCCCTGTTCTTTCTTCATCAATGTAGCTTTTCATTTTCTCCCCGCTCCGCCCTCACCCGGCAATTATCCCCTCCCCGATGCATGCACAAGGCAAACTGTTTCATGGAACAGATGAAAAAGAGCCTGTTAAGTTATTCAATAATCAACTTCTGTGAAATTGTGCCAGAGTTTAATGGCATTTAATGACAGCTCCCCCACCCCACCCCCCACCCCCCGCTTATCTATCACTTGTCTCTGTGCCCACATTTTGGTAAAATTAGCCTTGTACCAGTGAACCAGTGAATTTTTAATTTAATATTAAGGCACAGTAGCTTTTTGTAATTGGTGCCAGTTTAATTTTCAGGACGGTTCAAATAGCACCTCTTCTGGCCAAAAATTTCTTTTCATTAACAAGTATTTTCAGAATTAACTGTTATTTGAGAATACTTTGTTCTTAAAAATAGATGGGGAAAAAGCTATACTCTTATAAAGTCTATATTCATGATTAGAGTTAATAGGATAATTCATTCCATTCTCATTTGAAATAATATATGACAATTAACTCTAGATTTATTTTATTCTGTTTTTCATAAGTAAGAGATGTTCATGTTTCATCTATTGAATATCCCATTGATTTCTGGAATACTGAATAGATAAATAAAACCTCCCCATAGGACTTTAATATTTTATCTTTCCAGAACATGAAATAGGCACTAATTAATTAACTTTTGGTGAGTACTATTTTAATAAGTACAACCTTTTCTCTATTTTTAAAAAGATTTTATTTATTTTTAGAGAGAGGAGATGGGAGGGAGAAAAGGATGAATGCGTGAGAGAAACATTAATAAGTTGCCTCTCACACACTCCCAACCAGGGACCTGGCCTGCAACCCAGGCATATGCCCTGACTGGCAACCTTTCAGTTCGCAGGTTAGCACTCAACCCACTGAGCCACACCAGCCAGGGTACCTTTCTCTATATTCAAATGAGGTCATATTTCTGCGAAGCTGCATGGTTAAAAGTTTTCCAAATACCAACTGAAATGCTCACAGTAAGATTACTAGTTACTAAAACAACAGAGTCAGAGATTGTTTTCTAGATTTAGGGTTTTATTTTGGACAAAAATGTTATCACAGCTCCATTTGAAGCCTTTACTTTCCTTAGTTATTCATTTCACAAATGATATTCTACTTTCATTTAGAGCAAATGTAAGTTTAAAAATAACAAAGCTAATCTACATTAGTCAAGAAAAGATGAAAGTTTTTCATTTTGTTCTTTATCATTTTATTTTACTATTATTATTTTACACATTTTTGACAGTGCATATTTCGAATAGAAGAATAAGGACAAAAGCACAATTCTTTCCACCTGATTTTTGTGAATTGCTGTTTTGGTTTCTATTAGGTAACCTTTAATGCTTGAGGGAATAACCTGGGAGTCCAGAGCAAAGGAAATCCAACTGCTCGGAGCAGATGGAAGACTGGGGTGCTGCCAAGGGGCTGGGCAGAAGAATTTTTAGATTAAATTTTCCTATCAGTAAATATCTGGGAAGAATTTAGTTTCCAGAGAGTTTACTAAAAGAATGTTTGTCTATTTTTGTTCTGTGGTTACATGAAACTGTGAGGCAGATTTCTACACTACAGCGAGGCGTAAGATAAGTTAGACATTTTAGGTGTCTGTACCCACTCTTTCTGGGCCACCGAAGCCCAGGTAGGCCTTCACTCTCTGCCCGTCTGCTTTTTAGCTTCTAGGCTTCTTGTTTGGAACAACAACGGGATTGGCTCTAAAGGTAGATATTTAAACGGTTATACCGTGAAATACATTATTAAGTAGAACAATGACATTCTTGTGTAATTGTTTTCTAATAAAACAATTAGTGAACAAATAAGTGTCTTGTTTGAAAGGCAATTTTAGTAGGTGTTTGACTATATTAAAAAATAGGGATTCTTCAGAGCGTTCAGAAAATTCTCATCATGCTAACCTCAAGAGAAGCAACAAAATTGTCACTGAAATACGTATTCACTTTTTCCTATATTATCTGTATTTATGTAACC
This sequence comes from Noctilio leporinus, assembly GCA_004026585.1. Classification (NCBI taxonomy): domain Eukaryota; kingdom Metazoa; phylum Chordata; class Mammalia; order Chiroptera; family Noctilionidae; genus Noctilio; species Noctilio leporinus. The sequence continues at coordinate 174,780 of PVIW01001662.1, read as the reverse complement.
ATCTAACTTTCGGGAATGATAACAATTATTTTCAAAATAGAATGGCTATTTTTGCATTAATAGTGAATGAATATAAAATTCTGCTTGTCACCTGTATCACTCTGTATTGTACCTTCACATTTTATTAACAAGTGTGTTTTCTTCCTTTCTAAAAATTTGTGGTCATTGGAAGCCCTTGGGTAAACAAGTCACTGAAAATAAACTTAGATATTAAAACACTCTGGTCCTGAAAAACTGTACACTACTTTATTTGGAAATAGGAGAATTTGCAGGATGTTGCTGTAAAAGCATTGCTATTTAAGTTACTTGCTTCTGAAGACTCTTACTTTGAAAACAACATATTTTCAAAGGAGTAGAGCACAAATAGCGAAATGTTTTGGCTAAAAAATAGTTATTATTTTATCATTTTGTAAGAGCCTATCCAATTTCACTGTATATTTGAAAGTTTAATAAAAATGTAAAGGTATAATAGAGGAAATGAGAGGTGACAAAAAGTTTAAATTGGCTATAACCATAGGATGTCAATTATATATCATTGTTGGGCTGTCCTTGAGAAAATGATTAAATGTAGTTAAGTTTTTTTTAGATGTAGGGAGATGTTTTAGGATATTAACACCTAAGTTAGAAGCCCACACTCCAGCCATGGATTTTATTTTCCCCTAAGTTTCTTCAGTGTTTTCTTGTTGGTTCATTTCTTCCTGCCAGAGAAAATGTTCCCTATCATGGAAACATTCCATGATAGGGCTGCTTCTCTTTTCTTCCCTTTCCCTGCTCTTTCTTTTTGTTTTCTTATTTTCTTCCTTTTCAAACTGTTATTTTTCCTAGTAACAGCCTTGCTCATTAATAATATCTCAGGGTTGGGAAGAATTTTAGAGGTTCTAGATCAGTGATTATCATCAGTGAATCTTCATTAAGTGACCATACAGGCTGTGTTGAAATATTTAGCAAAGGGGAATTTATAAAGCAACTCAAATATGTTTGTTATAAAATTCTTCACTACTTGTGCCAGTATCATCTATTTGAAATCTCTTTCTCCCTCCCTCCCTGCTTTCTTTCTTTTTCTTGCTCTCTCTTTCTTTACCTTTCCTTTCTTTTCTCCCCTTGCTCCCCATTAGTCATTTTTTAAAAAATATAAAATGTCAGCCCTTAAAGTGTTTGAAAGTGGTTTTTAAATACCAATTCAGCCTCTACTGAGTCCCTTTTTTAGCCAAACAAATTTATTTCAAATGCTTCTTATCATTTTCTTTTACCCCTGAACCTGTTCTGTGTCTCAAAAGTCACACTTCTTTCTTTTTTATTGAATTTGTTAAGGTGACACTGGTTAACAAAACTATGCAGGTTTCTGGTGCACAATTCCACAACAGATCGTCTGTACACTACTGTATTGTGGATTCACCACCCCAAATCAAGTCTCCTTGTATCAACATCTATCCTCCCTATGCTTTCCCTAACAAGTGACACTTAAAGCACTTGGTCTGTGGTCTAAACAAGACCAAGTAAAGCAAGAATACTATGTTACCTTCTTTGTATTGATCTCTAGACTGAGTTTTTGGCTGTTTTATTCTCCTTCTGATTTAATGAATCACACTGGATAGTAAAAATCTCTTAAGTCTTGTATTTATTTGTATTTTGATTATGTGATATTATAGCTAATGTGAAGTGACTGATGATCTGAACCTAAGAGGATGACTACATTATTTCTATTAAGTGGTATCATGCTTTGAGTTGTTTTCTTAGTTTTGACACTGATTTTAGTCTATTACTTTACTGTTAATCTGCAATTTTGCTTTGACCTTCATCTATAGTCACTGATAAAATGTTGAGTAAGACAGGCTTGGGAACCAAATCATGAAACATTCAAGCTTAATGTCTATAAATACCATCCAGGTGTTGGCATACTCTCCCTGGAGCACACCCATGCTGCCCCCTTTCTTCCCTCAGGTGTGTATCTTTGCTTTCTTTCTTCTAAGCTCTAAGAATCTACAGCGGGTAGTGGCAGCTTGTCCTGGGCTAACTCCCCTGAACTTGTCTCCAAGGGTCCTCCTTTTGCTTCTGTAACTTGTTTCCGGAGTCCACACAGTCCACCTGGCTCACCACTTCTGCCTCTGTGACTTTCTTTCTGAAGGACCAAGGCAGTCTCACCTAGGCCTGGCTCTTGTGTTTCAAAGGGCTAAGGAATCTCTGCCTGGGCTCACTCCTGTTGCTATGATCTTGCCTCTTCTATCTTTAGCTCTTCCTCTCTTTCATTGTCTCCAACTTTAAGAAATATACTCTCAAAACAAGAAGAAATACCATCCATGTATTGACAATTTTTTAATTTATAGCTCATCCTGTTTTCAAGATTTCTACCCCTTTACCTGACCCTCTGGTCATTCCCATCATACAGTTGGTCAAACTCAAAATGTAGGAGTCAGCTTTACTCCTTCTATTTCACTCATTGTCTCCCCCACAAGCCAGTTAATTCTATCTCCAAAACCAGTGTTTTCACCTCTTCCATTTTCACTTCCCCTCCCTGGTCAATTTTTACATCTCATCTGAACCATCTCAATAGGCTCCAAGGTTGATGCTGTTTCCACTCTTTTCCCAGTTATTGCTTTCTCCTAATGACGTGGTAATTTATAACTACAGCCAAAAGATCTGTTAAGTTAGAACTGCTATGGACCAGCAATTCCATGTCTAGTTATTTATCTGAAGAAAACAAAAACACTAATGTGAAGTGATATTTGCTCCCACCCCCACCCCATCATGTTCACTGAAGCACGGTTTACAATACCCAAGGCATGGAAACAGTCCAAGTGCCATCAATAGATGAGTAGATAACAATGATGTGGTGCACATATACAATGGAATAGTTTTCAGCCATAAAAAGATAGAAATCCTGCCATTTATGACAACATGGATGGACCTTGAGGGCATTATGCTAAGTGAAATAAGTAGATCAGACAAAGGTCTCACTAATATATGGAATCTAAACTAGAAACTGAACTCATATATGCAGAGGTTGCCAGAGGTGGAGGTGAGTGAGTGAAATGAGTGAAGGGGATCCAACTCCCAGTTATAAAGTGACTAAGTCCTGGAGCTGTAATGTGCAGCATGACATTACATGTAGTATAGTTAATAATACTACATGATGTATTTGAAAGTTGCTAAAAGAGTAGATCTTGAAAGTTCTTATCACAAGAAAAAAGTTTGTAACTTGTGTGGGGATGGATGTTAACTAGACTTACTGTGGAAAAAAATAGAGTGCACAATTTGATGAATATTCTTGTTAAAGTGATTATATATATATACATACATATATATGTATGTATATATAACTGAATCACAAGTATATAGTTCAATGAGTTATTACAAGGTAAAATGCTCTATATCCTCTCTCAGGTCAAGAAGTGGAACATTTATCAGACCTCAGAAATATGTCTAGTAATATGTCTGCCACTGCTCTCACTCCCCCGCCTCCCACAGTAGATGAACTTTAACAGTGCATTAGACTTGCCTGAATAAAATTTTTACAAAAAGGATCATACATATTTGGACTCTTTTGAGTTTAATTCATGTTATGAAATATGATTGTGAGCTATATCCATGATGTATGGAGGAGTGGTTCTTTCATTTTTATTTCATCTCATTTCATTGCTGTGTAGTTTTCATTGTGTAAATACCACAGTTTAGTTAGTTATCCACATTAATGATGGATGTATGAGTTAGTTCTTTTTGAAGGCTGAAATAAGTAATTTTTCTATAAACATAGCCACATAGGTCATCTCTTGATGCAGATATGGACAAATTCCTGTTGGGTTTATTCCTAGGAGAAGATTCATTGAGTTAAAGGGTAAATGTATGTTATCATACATTTATCATAAATACTTCCAATTTTATAAAGTGACTTTACTGGTTTACACTCCCACCAGTAGTAAATGAGAGTTCCGATTGTTCACCATTATCACCATGTTTACATACAACTTTGATTTTAAATAGCAAAAACCAATTTTAAAAGTTCTATAATTCAACAAGGATAGAAGAAAATACTAAGGTTGGCAATGCCAAGAGTAAAAGATGACAGAGACCTAAATCCTAAAATCAGGAGGTAAATGAAAAATAAAATTGGGTACTGGTTTGAGACTAATCTTTTCAAGGTTTTGGTGACTGGAGAACATCAACCCACAGGCACACACAGGGGCCAAAATAATCAGTCTACCTCAAACTTTCCTTTGGGGAGTAAAAAATGCATTCTTCTTTATTCCACTTGTTTTCTGGGCAGAGATATCAAGTACTAGCAGACACATTTTGTTTTTATAAACTGTGTTAAGTATCTTATCATGAGTGGGTGGATTACTTTTTTTCTGAATATGTTAACATATCCAGTATCACAAGTCTTTATTTACATAATCATAACTTCTCTATTTCTCTTGTCTTTACTATCTCTTCAGTGTAATTACTCAACTCATTTTTATTTTTACCAGACACATATATTTTCTCTTAGCTCAGCTGCATACAGTATTTTTTTTAAACTGAAAATCTGTTGCACATTTACAGATCTACCATTTTGATATCTGCTGATGACAGTTAAGAAGCACTGATGTAATTCCTTCATGATTTTGATTAACCTTCATGGTATAAAGCCAGTGTTAGCATCTCAGGTCCAGATCAAAATGTTTCTGAGATTGAAAGAGGCTTCTGTTGATATTACATTAGGACAACCAGCACAGACAGAGAATGTCCCCGGAAAACTGGGACCTATTGCCATAAAGCTTGCCAACACAGTCCTCAGACCATCTTTCCTAATTTCCAGGGGCTGTGGATGATGGCCACTATAAGCTGGTTGCCTTAAAGGGATGGAGGGTGTTCAGGAGATCAAGGAAAGGGGAATCTCACCCTCAAAAATATCATAAAATGAAAAAAAAAAAACAACCCCAAGTTCAGAATTTTTTAACTTTTGTCATAAAAGTCACTCATTATTATTCAACCTCTATTATTCTGGGAGTTCTTCAGTATAAAATGGTAATGATATAAGAATGAATTAAATGAAATTAAATTTAGCTTTGGCATTACCAGAAAAGATACTCGATACATTTAATTCTCCTCAGAGAGCCAATGCTTGCAGATAAAGAGGTAATTGAAGGAAGGGGATGTCACCTTATGGTGAATAAGGTTCAATTCTCTCACCCAACTTTTAATTCTGAATATTGTATACTTCATTTATATTTTTCTACAAACTTTTGTTTCTCAATATTTCTGTATTTGCCTGTGAGTTAGGGAAGGCAATTATTAGATTCATATTAGAGACAGAGAAACTGAGATTCAGAGAAGTTCATGGATCTGACAAAGTTTCCATGGTTATTAAATTTTAGGTCTAGGATGTAAATCCAACTCTCTTGAGTCTTGGTCCTGAGTTTGTTTCCAACATGTCAGGTTGTTTTTACATCTTTCTGGTGAATGGATGGGGAATTATTTAACTCTGGTTTCCAGGCTTGAGATAGTAGTACACTGAGCTGAATAAAAGTTTAAATTAAAATTGAATATTGGGTTGGCCAAAAAATTCATCTGGGTTTTTCTGTAAGATAGCTCTAGTAGTGATTAGCTTCATTCAAAACCATTTTGTTGGATTGTATTGTATCAGCTGTCATATAAATGTGCATTAAGAAACATCAAAATTGGTGAATTTTTGTAGCCATTTTAATATTGAGGATGAAAGAAAACACAACATTCTTGGCATGTTATGCTTTATTGTTTTCAACAAATCAACAAATAAATGCTGCTGAGGATATGATGAGTGGGAATGCACATTGATGCAGATACTGTGGAGATACCACAAAAACTTAAAAATCAATCTTCCTTTTGGCTCAGCAATCCCATTTCCGGGACTATGTCCAAAGGAATCCAAAACACTGATTTGAAAGAACATAAGCACCCTTATGTTCATTACAGTGGTTATTTATGATCACCAAGATACGGAAGCAGCTTAAGTGTCCATTAGTAGATGAGTGGATAAAATAACTATGGGACATTATCACAATGGAATACTACTTGGCCCAGTAAAAGATGAAAATTTTACCCTTTGCAACAGTATGGATGCACCTGGAGAACATTATGCTAAGTGAAATAAACCAGTCAAAGAAAGACAAATCATTTCACTGATATGATTTTACTCATACATACAATCTAGAGAACAAACTGAACTAACAAGGAAAATGAGGACAGATTCATAGGTGGAGAACAGGATGACAGCTAGAGGTGAGAGGAGTTTAGGGGGTGGAGGGATTGAGTAAAAAGATAACAGTGTGGCAATTGCTGGGGCGGGGGAGGGGTATAAGGGAAATAAATGACAATTGAAAAAATACAAATAAGAAAAGAACGGTAAAAAATGCAACTGAAATGTAAAACAAGATTTGTGCAGTATATGAAGAAGGTGCTGACTGATCAAAAGTGGTGATTTCTTGCTGGATGGTGCTACATGTCTGGGTAGATCAGTTGAAGTTGATAATGATCAAATCAAGACATTAATTGAGAACAATCAACATTATACCACATAGGTTAGCTGACATACTCAAACTATCCAAAACAATAAAGTTATTGCTGAAAATGAAAAACATATGTCTTTTAGTTTACAAAAAAAAAAAAATGCTAAACAAACTTTTCAGCCAACTCAATAAAATAAAGATATGTTTGTATAATATGCTTTGCTTATTTTTGATACAACTAAGGTGTTGATTAATATACTGGAAACAGCTAAAGGATAAAACCACAATACTTCCATTATCTGCTTATGTGTGACACATTTATGGTTCTTTTAAAACAAATAGTCAATTCCACAGCTGCTTGTCCCCCTCAGGTAGTTTTCCTCCAACCCTTTATTCAGTGAGAGCAGCTGTGCTCTGAGAATGCTGATATTATATCCAAAATAGAATTAATAAGTTCACTCTATGGTAAAAACACATCAATTATTTCAAAAGCAAATGAACAGTAAATTGTGGGCCAACTATTGTTAAGATTATTCTTCAGTACCTTCTTGTTGACAGCAGGAAAAAACTAGAATTAATCCTAAAACATTTGGAGCTTAATATCAGGACTTTGCTAATTCTTCAAAAACAAAGGCAAGAAGGGGAAACAGGAGGACAATGTTCCAAGTCAATGAGAGCATCTCAGACCTCTTCATGGGGCCTGACCCTGAGCACAGGGAAGGAAGGGACCACCCACATTGCTTTGAAGTGCCTCAGAAAACATTGGACTAAAAGAGAAGGAAATATATGTACTTCACATGATTTGGGAGAATGGTCTAAATGGAATGTGGATTCGATGTGGAAAAAATTCAGACATATTTTTAGGTTTATTTTTTTTTTAAGTAGCAGTTTTATCGAGCTATAATTCACATACCATACAATTTACAAATTTTAAGTTTACAATTCTGTGTTATGAGTTTTATTCATGGAGTTGTGCCACCATCACCACCACTTTGAAACACTTTAATCACCCCAAAAGAAACTCTGCATGTTAGCTATCATCCTCCAATCCTTTCATCTCCTTCACCCTAGGCAACCACTGATTTACTTTCTGTCTTAGTAGATTTGTCTATTCTGAGCATTTCATATAAATGAATTTATACAATCTGTGGGTTTTTTGTGACTGGCTTCTTTCACTTAGCATAATATTTCCAAGGTTATCCATGTTGCATCACAAATCAGTATTTTCTTTCTTTTTACTGCTGAATAATATTCCCTTTTAGTAATGTTGGTTATTCATCAGTTGGTGCACATCTAAATTGTTTCCATTTTTTAGTTATAATGAATAATGGTACTATAAACATTTATGCACACGTTTTCATAGAAATGTATTTTCATTTCTCTTGCATGTATACCTAGGGATGGAATTGTTGGGTTATATCATAATTCTGTCAGCTCCTCAGTAGACAAACTTTCCCATAGTGGCTCCACAATTTTATAGTCCCACCAGCAGTATATGGGTATTCCAGTTTCTCCACACCCTCAGCAACACTTGTTATTAATCCTTTTGAATGTAGTCATCCTAGTGGATGATAAATGGTATCTCATGGTCTTAGTCCTTCTGGGATGCTATAACAGAATACCATAAACTAGGTGCTTATAAACAACAAATTTTATTTGCTACATTTCTGAAAGCTGGGAAAGTACAGGATTATGGCACTGGCAAGGTGTGTTTGCTGAGAGCTTCCTGGTTCCTAGAAATCTTTCTTTTTGCCTTGTCCTCCATGGTGGATGCAGTTAGGGAGCTCTGTGGGTATTTTATAAGAGCACTAACCCTGTTCATGAAGGCTCTACTCTCATAACTTAAGCATCTCAGTAAATTCCACTTAATACCAACACATTGATCATTAGGACTTGATCATGTGAACTTTGGAGGGACACAGGCATTGAGACCATAACACTCATTGATTATCATTTTTCCGATTGCTAATTATAGATTCCACTTTTGTCCAGAATGTTAGCCAACACATATACCCTTCAGGTGTAATACTGGATTTCTAAAGTGCAAATTTGAATATTTTTATCCCAACATACATTTTCAACTGTGCAAATTCTTTGTTCATCTCATAGAATTCATATTTTACAATTACGTCTTTCCCCTGGATCTGTCATGTTACAATTAAGTTATAGTGTGTTTATCATATTGCATTGCATTGTATTGTACAGTGGAACCTCAGTTCTTGAACTGAATTTGTTCCATAAAACTGTTTAAGAAGTGATTTGTTCAAAAACTAAGTCTTTGTTGCTGAGAGATGTGTGACTGATCATACAAGTAGCAGCATGAGAAGGTTTTCAAGTAGGGAACCATGACCTGAAGTCAGACAACTGAGACATTTTCTGTGAAAAACTTGGTTGAGAACTGAAATGTTCAAGAACCAAGGTTTGACTGCATTTATATATTAATTATATCAAGTTATAGTATACTGTCTTATTAGTTACATCTTTCCTAGGGGCAGTATGTCATTTTTTCTAAGCAGACTGCAACTCTCATAAGACAAGGTCTTTCTTTGCCTCTTGTTTATTTTGAGACATTTCAGGACTTAATGCAAAGTTGAGCAAAGTAGGTTTATTGATAATATGTTTATTGACTGGTTAGTTGATTGCTCATTTTTACTAGGCTGGTTTAAATTAAGTCTTAAAGTTCAAATGAAAACAACTGAACCAATATCCATAGAAATTAAAATTTGTCAAGTATTGGGTAACAGGGATTTTACCAAATTATTTTTTTTCCAAATTATTTTTTAATTCATAGCTTAACAAAGCTTGATGATTACATAAAATAGTACCCCTATGATAAAGCGCTTGGGGTGATTCCCTGTGGACAGAGGGTGTTGCATAGGGTTTCAGAGTGTTAAGTGGGGAGTTTTTCTCATCTGTATCACTAGGACAGATGGCATCATAGCCACCATTATATTGGGTATGTTTGGAGGCTTACTAAGGGGGATGTGAACAAAAGTAGTTTTAAGGGCATCTATTTCCATTTGTTCCACCTCCATAAGTGCTTTATCGAAATCAATTTGCTCACTAAATCACCTGTTGTTTTCCTTTTCCACCTTCCCTTTCAAAGTTGCTCCTTTTCTGTTTTATACCAAAGAAATGCATCTTTGCCTGTAAGAAAAAAAGGAAAGGAAGCCTAGTAGCGGAAAGGAGAATGGTCATATCACAGTGCAATATGAAGGAAATCAGACAGGAGGAGAGTTGGTTAGGAAGAGTCTCAGACTGCAGCAGTTATAAGAAAGCTTGGACTGGCCTTAGTGTCCTCAAACTCAGTTCTTGCCTGGAGGCAGTCAGTGAGAAGTGTGCCCTGAGATTCAGAAGGCAGCAACTAGAGTAATCTCTCCATTGTACTCCCCACAGCCGGGAATCCAAGTGGTGTATTTTGTGGCCACAGCAAGCTTTTGCTGTGGATCAGATTAGAGGTGGTATATATACCAAAGTACAGCAAACCTGGTTTCATCTACTAGTAAACTCATCTTGAGAAGTGGAGTGGAGAAACTCAGACCAGGGGAATTCTTGCTAATAATGTTCTTGTCCTCCTAGTTTGCCAGCGATCTTAGAGTCATTGTGTGATGACTTCTCTTGACATAACCTGAGTATACTAATGAAATTATTTTGTTTTTTAGTATAAATGTACTAAGCTCATTCTATTTAATATAAAACATTATCATAGATTTCCATTTTCTTGATTTACTTAAATCTGTGGGTAAATAAATAACTATAGTATTTTTGGAGTTTCTATTTACCAAATTGTGGCTAACAGTAATATAACACTAATAGTATGTATGCGTTTGTATATGTGTGTGTAACCTAAAAGTTATAAATTTTTGGAATAATACATTTATGAAAATACTTTGAATTCATTCAATTAATTTTTATAAAAGGATTATTATGAATTAAAAATTTCTGTAAGCAGTGTAAATGTTTTGCAAAACAGATAGTAGATGCTCTCCAAATTTTACATAGAATGGTAGACTTTTGTATTTATCTTCTTTAATTATTGGCATTATTGAATTTGTCATATGATTTTCCAAAGGTTATTTTCTTTGATGTGTTTTTCACAGTTTTATTGTTTTCTAACTTCTGCATTTTGTAACCCATTATAATCACTAGCATTAAAATGATATCTTTTTGAGCAGATGCTTATTCTAAGTGTCTTAAAATGATAATTAGGATATTTTAGAGACAATGTTAAAAAAGATAAAAAAAAATGTATATAAGGTCTGTCCAGAAAGTATCCAGTCATGTAATATGAAAAATGTAGCTATTTATTAAAAAAGATACAAGATACAAGAAACATTGTACACAGGACAGTGAGGCTTCAGTCCCCTTAAGGTAGACACCTTGGGACCTCACACAGTTCTCTCAATCATTGTCAGATGTCCATTGCATTTTCCTGAATCTCATCTACAGCTCTCTTCCATTTTCAAGGTGATTTTAGTTTTGGGAAAAGCCACAAGTCACAGGGTGCCAAATCTGGGTTGTAGCAGGGCTGAGTCACCTGGGTGATTTGGTGTTTCACCAAAAACCTCTGCATGAGATGTGATTCGTAAGCAGGCACCTTGTTGTGATGAAGCTGCCAATCACCATTTGCCCATAGCTGTGGCCTTCTGAATCATCTGAATAGTTTCCGAAGAGGGATGTTCAAATTTAACACAAAATTTGATGGAGATTCATTGCTCTACTCTCTCAGTCATTTTGAATGCAATGGCCACACAGTACCCATGCACACTCAATGGTATCTACCACCCCTACTGACTAGTACTGTGAAGTCATCATTATTTATGCATGCGTATTCTAGTCTATTCTCCTTGGTTTCCAGGTTACATTAATGTTGTGCAAATTGTTATTATATTAATGATGGCTGAACTTTTCCTAGTCAGTCCTTGTACATTATGAAATCCAAAATATGTAGGCATCATTTTGATGGCCTCTGAAATGTCAATGAATGTTTAGTATACTGTAAAGCATATTTTTCATGGTCTGAATTGGGATGTAGATATTTCTGAAGTATAAAACATGCATAACACCCCTCCAACTCCTCAGTCTACACACATGCACACACACACCAGTGTATCCGTGATCTGTTGGTATGAAGGGAGCTTCTGTTTTGCTGTCAAGCTCTAAGATTGGTTGAAGGAAGGGTTTATAAGAAATGGAGCAAGCAGGAGGATGGTGGATGTCATGGCATATGTTCACAGCCTGGCTCTTAGGATTAGAATTGGACCCTTGGCATTGGATAAGAAAAGCTAGAAGTTGGACATGCTATTTTCACGAAAGACTTTGTATAATTTTGGACATATCAGAACTACTTTGGGAACCATTCTCCTTGACTTTTTGTGAAGGTCAGTCCTTATTGGCATCCTAAAGTTTAATGGCTTTGAGACCTGCAAAAATTAGAACACTTGGCACAGATGTAGGGTTGATAGGCATCACCAGTAGGGGCAATTTTAAGGCTCATTAGTAAGGTTCATTGAAATGGTGGGAAAGATGACATTGGTTGCCACTAGATGACTATAACTAATGAAGATTAAATTAATGGAAATATTGGTGGCATTCATTTAGGAGTACTAGAAATAATCAGAGAACACTTTGAATAGGTGAAATTCTTAATGGGACCATCACCATTTGAGTGCACACATATACACACTGGTGAAACAAAGTGATGATTCATTTGCACTATAATAATAAGGATGCACATATGTGTGTATAACCTAAAATTATAAATTTCTTTGGAATAATTCATTATAAAATTTTAAATTAACTAAATTAATTTAAATAGTCATATTTACTAGTCCCATAGTAGGGTGTATGGGACTTTTGAGCACAATGTTTAGTCAGAGGTGGTTGTCCACAACAAGTTAGACATGACATTACATGACTGTGTTGAAAAATTCAAGTTGTAATTATAACACCTTACTTCAGGTAGCAATTTCTGGGAGAAGTTGCTACATAAACTCTACCTTGTATGAGTCTATACTCACCATGCAGTTCCACCTAGGAATAAATCCTATATTACAAAAACAAAGTGTCAAAGACCAGCTCTAGCCTTCCATAGTAAACAATTAGAGAACTGAATAAAATGGTAAAACAACTTTTTAGTGGTTGGAGAACAAGCAGCACAGAACTGTGAGCCTTGTGAGAAAGGAAGTAACTATAAACCCAATGATCTTGGCTTTTTACCTAGAGTTGATTTCCAACTGTGGGCACAGAAAGAGAAACCCAAACAGACCCTGGAAGCCTTGTTGGCTTGAGATGATGGGAGTCAGCCTGGGTAGTCAAAGACAGCTGAAAGTTACAGGGCAGAATTTGGGAAAGGGAGAGCTCTATAAGAAAATAGCTCCATAAAGATGCATAGAGTCCCTTCTAACTTTTACTAAATTCTAGGCAGCTCATGTGTAGATTAGAGCTTTGCAAAGATAAACAAAGAATGACCGTGGAACTCTAAGTGAAAATATTCACAGAGCTCATAAAGGGCAGGAATGAGTTCTGACCATCCAGAATGGAGAGGTTTTGAGGACCATCTGGAAAACTTGATGGAGACCCCAGGAGTTTTGCTTTAGGAGCAGAGGTGAAAAAACACTCTGAGTGGAGGCTATTTTAGACCCACCCTAGCAAAAATGTATAAATAGACTTCAAAGATCATGAAACTAAGATCTGGAACTATTTAACTCTGTAAAGGAAGAAAACAACATCCAAGCACTTAACAACATCACATTCACAGTATCCAGTGTCCAATAAAAAATTAATAAATAAGCCAAGAAAAAGGAAAATGGGACCCATGACCAGGAAACAAATTAGTCAATAGGAAAAGCAGAGAAATGACAATGTTGTTAAAATTAGCAAAGCTGTTAAAAAACATGAACATAGCAAGGATAGAAAGGTAAATTATTTAAAAGAACCAAACGAAACTTATAGGCATAAATATAAATTATGTGAAAATAAAAAATAATGACTCTAAAATGTCCTAATTTGATGAAAATTGTAAACCCAGAGTCCTGAAAGCACAATGGACCCAAAGCATGATGAACACACACATGCTAACACAGATACATCAAGGCACATCATAATCACATTTCTGAAAACCACTGGAAAATAATATCTTATTTATTTTTTCTTGCCATGGGTTTCTAGCCAGTAGTCATTGTCATGGTCAGTTAAGAGTCGGAACACAGGGTAGAGTTTTTCCATCTCTTTCATCCCTGTGACCCAAGTCTGTGAGCCAGCCCTGCTTCTGAGAGAGAGCAGTCTGCCATCTTTTTTCTTTTTGAAAAGTAGTATTTCAAAAGCAACTGGAAAGAAGACACAGTGTACAAGCAAGCAAAGGCAGAAGTTATAGCAGATTTCTTGTCTATAATTATATTAACTAGAGGACAGTCGAATGACATTTTAAAATGTTGAAAGAAAAAAAAAAAGCTTCCAATCCAAAAGCTTATAAACAGCGGCATTACTTCACAAAATAAAGCCAACTAAAGACATTTTTTCAGAAAAAAACTTGACAAAATTTGTTTCAGCAGACCTGAGCCACAGTAACGTTAAAGGATGTTGTTCTTCAGGTAGAGAGGAAATACAGCAGATGGGAATAAGGGGCACTAGAAAGAAATGAGGACGGTAATAAAGCTACATGAATATTTGCTTAAGTCTAAAGATGCTTTTTCCTAGACTATTATTTTACAAAAGTATTTAATTGCTCAAAGTAAAAACAATACAATGTATTTACAGAATGTATAATTTATGGCGAAGTAAAATGTGCAATAACAATAGCCCCAAGTCATGTGGGTTACCCTGGGCAGTGTCGGTAACCTGGCCTGTGCGGGTAACCAGGCGGGTGCCGGCGACTGGCTAGAGCCTGGATGTCAGCAGGAGTAGGGGGCGAAGTGGCAGGGGCAGTGCCGCGCTGTCTGGGTACCCAGGCGCTCCCATAAAGAAGCCCCCCCCCCCCCCCCCCAATCCCCAGCGCAAGGTGAGGCAGGCGGAAGTCACCGCCCGAGCTTGCACCAGGCTGGAGAGAGTGATTGGCTGACAGAAAAGCTATTCTAGTCCCTTCTGGCCTGGGGAAGACCTGTCAGTCTAGGGAAAAGACGGAATTGGTTGGGGGAGGGGCTGCAGGACCCCCTGAAGCATGTAGAAGTTTGACCGCCTGGATGGCCCACAGAGGTAGCTTATGCACACTGAGGAAAGGGGACGATGCACAGTCTCTCTTGTTCTCACCACGCAGACGGGCAGGGCCAGGCTTGCAGGACGCACTGGCTGCTGAAGCCACGTGGCCAGTGACAGCTCTGAAAAAGCCTGACAGTGGCAGGGAGAGGAGTTGAGATGCTTGTGGCAGGCAGCTGAACCTCACTTCTGTTTGGTATCAGAAGACGATGGAAAAGCAAAAGAAGATATACGAATGACCAATAAATGCATAAGAATATGTTCATCATTATGAATCATTAGGGAAATGCAAATTAAAACCATTATGAAATATCATATGTGACTACTATATTGTCTAAATTTTAAAAGCTTGACCATACCAACTGCTGTCTAAGAGGTAAAACTATTGGAAGTATCATGCATTGCTTTCTGCAATATATATGATACAATTATTTTGGAAAACAGTTTGACGGTTTCTTATAAAGTTCAACATATACTTACAGTGTGATTTAGAAATTTAATTTTGAGGTTGTCACCCAAGATAAGTGAAAAGTTAAGTTCACATAGACTTGTGCATGAATGTTCATATTATTTATAATAGCCTGAAAATAACCCAGGTGCCCATTAAAAAGAGATGAATAAATAAGCAATGCTATACTTATAACATGGAATATTAGTCATTAATAAAACAGAACTGAAGTACTGATGCAAGCAACAGCATAGAAAAATCTCAAAAATATTAAGCTGAGGCCCTGGCTGGTGGCACAGTGGTTAAGGCGCCAGGTCCCAGGTTCGATTCCCCAGCCAGGCCACATAACCAGGTTGCAAACCAGGTCTCCAGTCAGGTCTGTGGCTGGAGGCAGGTGAAACGCAACCATACATTGATGTCTCTCTCCCTCTCTGCCTCTCTCCCTTCCCCTCTTTCTAAAAATAATGAAATAAAATCTTAAAAAAAAAATATTAAGCTGAGTTAAGCATCAAATTCCGAAGAGTACATATTGTTTGATTTTATTTATATAAAACTGTAGGAAGACTAAGTTAAAGTGACAGAATAAGTGGGTACCTGAGAACAAGATGAGCGGGGGATGGCCTAGGTGGGTGCCCTGGGGTTTATCACTTGGGACACAAGGAACTTTCAGAGGCATGGACATGTGCTGTATCTTGACTATGGTGGTTATATGGTATATATGTTTGTCAAAATTCATTGAGATACACGTTTAAAATGGGTATATTTTACATATATAATTATACCTCAATAAATTTAATTAAAAATATAGCATCAGTAAAACAGAAAGGAAAATAATTCTATCTGGATGAAGAATGGAAACATTTTGAAGAGTCCTGTGGAGGAGTTGGCTAGGCCTGCTTCAAGCTTGTTTACTGCAAGAAACAAAATATGTATATATGTCAAGAAAGTACTTGCATCTATTCAGTGATTTTATCCTTGATCTTGTATATCCTGATAGTACTTATTTCTGGTTTGAAGTAAAAACATTTTTGGCCCTGGCTGGTAGCACAGTGGATAAGGCGCCGGCCTGCGAACCCAAAGGTCGCAGGTTCGATTCCCCAGCCAGGGCACATAACCAGGTTGCAAACCAGGTCTCCAGTCAGGTCTCTGGCTGGAGGCAGGTGAAACGCAACCATACATTGATGTCTGTCTCCCTCTCTGCCTCTCTCCCTTCCCCTCTTTCTAAAAATAATGAAATAAAATCTTTGAAAAAAAAATTTTTTTTTTAATTAATTTGGCAGTGTAGTTCTTGTTCATCTTAGAAACAGGTCCAGTCTTTTTAATCTGTTGTAATAATTAGAATTAAAGCAATTATCCTGTGAAGGAAAAATAGCATATGAACTTAAGTATAGATATAGTGGAATAATTAAGTGATAAAATCTTAGAACAGTAAACACCCAGAAGTTACTTTTTTGACTATCTGAGGTGAAAGAAGATGAAATTACTGTCCAAAGTCACAAAACAAGTGAAAGGCAAAGCCTTAATTTAAAAAAATTCATTTTTTATTCCTAATTTAATTTTATTATTATTGTATTATATCTATTCCATTTCCCCACCTTTCTCTCCCCTTCCTCATCCACCCACTGCCCCCTCAAAGTCAATCCCATTTGATGTCCAAAGCCTTAATTTTTAAGCTGAAGTGTCTGCCTTAAATTGATAATGAATATTAAAATTTAATATTTCCTTCCTCATTCTTGTTACTCTGCCCTTATGCATTCTGCTCTTGTATCTCCCTAGCTGGGACTTCCTGCCTTCGTCATGCTTATCTGTCCTGCTCTCATCTCTGTGCCTTTGTTCATAGTACTCCCTTATCTGTAATTTCCTTTTGATTCTCTGCAAATACTGATGGTGAAGAAAAGTTGCCATAATGTTAGAGTATGACCATGTATTTCTCGTTAAGAAAAATATATCACTTTATTAATAAAATACATTTACTTGTATTATTTTAATGTGAATCTTTATGTCCATCATTCATGTATTCCTCCAAAATGTTTACGTTAAGGCCCTAAACCTTCAGTATGATTTTATGTGGAGATAGGAACTTGACCAAAGTGATTAAGGTTAAATGAAGTCATAAGGAGGAGGCCCTAATTTAATAGGACAAGTGTCCCTATCAGAAGAGAAAGAGACACCAGGAGTGTGCATGTGTGGAGAAAAGGTCATGTGAGGCCATCTGAAAGTCAAGAAGAGAGACTTCAGGAGAAACTAACTCTGCCAGAACTTTGATTTTTCATTTCCAGCCCTCAGAACTGTGAGAAAATAAATTGCTGTTTAAGTCACCCAGTCTGTGATATTTTATTATGACAGCCCTACCAGGATAATACAATTCTTTTTTTTTTTTTTTTAATATTTTATTTCATTATTTTTAGAAAGAGGGGAAAGGAGAGAGGCAGAGAGAGAGAGACATCAATGTATGGTTGCGTTTCACCTGCCTCCAGCCACAGACCTGACCCGAGACCTGGTTTACAACCTGATTATGTGCCCTGGCTGGGGAATCGAACCTGTGACCTTTGGGTTCTCAGGCCGGCGCCTTATCCACTGTGCTACCAGCCAGGGCTAATGCAATTCTTTTTGAGCGCGTTCTTAGA
The DNA here is from genome assembly GCA_004026585.1 of Noctilio leporinus. NCBI lineage: Eukaryota > Metazoa > Chordata > Mammalia > Chiroptera > Noctilionidae > Noctilio > Noctilio leporinus. The sequence goes on along the minus strand of PVIW01001662.1, from coordinate 157,051 downwards.
ATTCATCTACTTTAAAAATATATATCAAACTCATACTTAGGGTTTTCTTCATCTTTAGTATATATTTTGTAGTTTATTGTTTTATTTGCTTTCATTTTTAATTGGCAGTTATGACATAAAATATATATAAAATAATGCTTTTAGAAATTCATTTACTAGTGTCCATGGACACTTCAGTTGTAAACTGGAGTTATTTGTTGGTTTGACCTGAGGTTTATAAAGTCTGAGTATAGGCATTAACCTATGATTGTAAGAAAAATGCACTTAAATTGAATAGCTATACTTGAATCGTAAAATTGATTTGCTTATCAAAAGATTCAATATATTCATAAAAAATTTCCAGTAAAACAGTCTTAAGCAATGTTGTTATTCTTCATAGTACAATGGAATCAAAACCCCAATTAGTACACTTTTTTCCTCTTTTAGGTTTTCTTTGTACACAAATTATCTTAGAATTTTTTAGATTTATATAAGCATGTCTCATCTCTTATAAAGGCACATAGCACATCTTTTATTACTTTTATATTACATTACTTATTGAAGGGAAAAGGCAGGGAGGCAGGAAGGAAGAAAGGAAGGAAGGAAGAATGACGTGCAGTGTTGGGTAGAGGGTGGGATGTTCAAGTTCAAGATGGAGTGTGAGTGAGAATAAAAAAAGTTCTGCTTGAGGGAAACTGAGACAGAATATTATTGAAGAAAAAAACAGCAGGGAGGAATGACTGATGGGAGGAGAAACGAATGGAGAGAGAGGGAAGGCAGGTGATTGGGGAGGTTAGGAAACTGAGTAAATTATTAGCTGCTAATAGTTGAAGGCCATGGAAAAGAGATTATGTTGAACAAGTAATTGTTGAGTGAATTTCTGTACAGTTCTCTGTTTTTGAAATAATCACTAAACTGCATTGCTGTTTAAAGATTTTTTGGCCTTTAGAGTTGCTTTGCTAAGTATTGAGGAAGAGGACATGAGGAAAACATTTTTGCCTTAGTAAAAAGAAATGCCTAAACCTAGACCCTAGAATCAGTGTTTCTGATTGCAATGAAAATGAAGATCCATTTAAAATGTTTAAAATGCCAATATGAGGGTGTTGTCATGATACCACACTATCTGATTCCTTGATTTGTTGTTTAGAAAAGTATTTAGAAAACCTATGACATTGGAGCAAAATTCTGGTGTCAAATTTAAGTAAATAGGGAAAATGTCAAGTAATTGTTAGTCACCAACCTGGAAACTGCTTTAAAATCATTAGAGGGCAGCATATTTTATTGTTCTGACTCTAGTGAACATGTTGTTTATTAAATAAGGGTGAATTTACAGAAGTGTTACAAGCACTGTATAATGTCTCTGAAGTATTCTATTTTATGAACATACTACAATGTGTTTATTCATTTACTTATTGATAGAAATCTAGGTTATTTGCAATATTTGATATGAATAAAATTCCTGTGAACCTTCATGCATCAATCCTCTGTGGATATAGGTTTTCATTTTTGTTGTATAAATACATAGGAAAGAACAGTAAGATTGTGTGGTAAGTAGATGCTTGACTTTATGTAAAAATGTAAAATAATTTATTTATAATATTTAACACTTCCAAGACAATGAATAAAAATTCCAGTTGCTCTGCACACTTGTCAACGCTTTTAAGTTTATGTATCTTAGGGTCTAATATGTGTGAGTTGGAACCAGCTTGCTAATTTGGACAAAAACCTTCTGGGATTCTTGAATGCAGTTGTGTTGAATCTGTAGATCAAATTTTGGAGAATGAAAATCTTAATCTGGAGTCTTTCAATCAAGACACATGGTCTATCTATCCATTTATTTAGGCCTTTAAATTTTGTCAGCAATGTTTTGAAGTTTTAGAGATCTAGCTTATCTTTTACAAATTTTTATTGTTATTTAATTATAGTTGTCTCAACTTTTCCCCTGTTGCTGTCCCCAGCCTCACCCACTCCCTTGCTAGTGTTCCATGTTTTTGATAATTTTATACATGGTAATTTTAATTTTTAATTATTTTTGCATATATAAAGTATGATTTATTTTTGTTAACTGACCTGAATTCTGAGACTTAATAAGTTTATTATTACTTCTTATAGTTGTTTCATTGATGCTGTAGGATATTTTATGCATTCAAGCATGTCATCTGTAAATAGCAAGGTTTTAGTTTTTTCTTTTCAATTTATATAACTTTGATTTGTTTTCCTTGACTTACAGTACTTCTAGTACTATGTTAACGGGAGTGGTGAGAGTGACATATTTGCTTTGTTCTTGATCTCAGAGGGAATTGCTCAATATTTCACTATTAACTGTAATGCTAGCTGTAGGCTTTCTTAAGATGCCCTTTATTAAATTGAGCAAGTTTCTTTTGTTCCTATTTTGCTGAAAAAATATTTAAATCACAAATGGTGTTTACTTTTTGTCAAAGGACTTTTCTTCATCCATTGAAATGATCATATGATTTAAAAATTTTTTCTAGTGTGGTTATTTACCTTAATTGACCTTTGAATTTTGAGCCAACCTTGTATTGCTAGGAAAAACCTCACTTGGTCTGAATGTAATATCTTTGTTATCTTGCATCTATCTTGGCTCAGATTTGTTGAAAATTCTTGCTTCTTTATTCATGAGGGACGCTCTTCTTTTAATTATGAGACTGAGATTTCAATTTGTTTACTAGGACACTTTCTATCTTATTTTGCTTAATCCAGTTGCTGATTTGTACCAGACTCTTCCATTTCCTGTTTCAATTCATAGCTTCTGCAGTGGATTCTATCACCTCCTTGATATACTCCCAGTGTTGAATGTTGCTTCCTAACTTATTTTATCTTTCTTTATTACCAGTTGCAAAAAATCTACATTCTTTATCAATGTACTTTATCATAACTTACATTAAGAACTAGGTCTTGAACAGATGAATGGGGGAGAGAACCAAGGTGGTGGAGGAGTAAGCGGAGCTACACCAATCTCCTCCCAACACCAAACTGGAATTACAACTTAAATGGGGATAAATCATCCAGAGTAACCAACAGAACATCAACTGGAGAGAAGTCTTATTACTACGGACAGAACAGAAGAGCCAATTCATCGTAATGTGACCAGTAGAAAGTGAGAAGTATAAGAGGCTGGCGGGGCTCCCACGGGCAGCAGCTGAAGGGACAGAGAAACATCTCAGCAGCCAGAGCTCCACCAGATAAGGGTGGGATCTAAACCCCTAACTGGGCTCCTCAGCCTACAGCAACACAGCTGAGAGTAAATCAGCACCCAGCTGTGAAAAGCAAAAAGCCACCAGGTTTAGAGGGCTTGACAGAGACTGAATTCTTAAAGGGACCACACATGAAAATACAGTGGCACCTACCTACCCTGGGCTTTAGCAGAGAAAGGGCAGAGTGGACTAGAGACACTTAAGGAGGGTTTGGGTCAGTGGCTTTAGAGGGAGAGCTGAGGGAGCAGCCCATGAACCCAGTGCTGACCCATCCCCCATACAGCCAGCCTGCCACTCTTCTCCAAAGGGCAGGAGCCTGAGGGGGAGCCACAGCCCCACCCATAGGAATTAATCTGCCCCACCCAGCAATGCCTAAACTTGACCTCAGATCACAAATTGATTGGATTAACCACTGAATTCATCTACACCGCCCAGAAGTACCGAAAATTGACCACTGATCACAGATCGATTGGATTAACAACTAAAGGAGACAAAGACAGTGGATCTCTGGTAGTCTCCAACTGGCTGGCTAGGCCCAGACTGGGACACGAGCGAGATGTCACCAAGCACAGATCCAGAAAGTAAAAAAGAGTGCACCTCTACACCACAGAAGGTCACACAACTAAGACAGGAAGTCAAAGCAGGTGAATCCAAGAAGCAGAAACAAACAAGAGTCACCTAAAATGGGGACACAAAGAAAGAAACCCTCAGCAAATGGAAAGGAGGAATCCCCAGGAAGAGTACAAAATAAAATAGAGGCAAGCACACTATCAGACATGGAATTCAAAATAATGATGATAGAGAAGCTCAATGAGCTCAGCGAGTTAAAAAAAAACTACAAACAATCCAGGGGAACTACAAAGAACTCCAGGAAAGTTACAAGGAACTGACTGAGAACTTCACCAGCATTAAAAAGGACTTGGAAACCATCAATAAGAACCAGGAGGAAATGAAGAATACCATTTCTGAGTTGAAAAACACAGTAGAAGGAACCAAAGCAAGCTGGAGAAAACAGAGGATTGGATCATTGAGCTGGAGGTCAGTGTAGGAAAAACTTACCAGGCAGTGCAACAAAATTTTAAAAGACTGAAAAAGAATGAAGAGGTTTTAAGGGAGCTACAGGACAACATGAAATGTAATAACATCTGTATCCTAGGGATACCAGAATGAGAAGAGGAGGAGCAAGGGATAGAAAACCTCTTTGAAAAAGTAATGACAAATAACTTCCCTAACTTGAGGAGAGAAAATGTCATGCAAACTCTGGAAGCACAGAGGGCCCCAATGAAGATGAACCCACCAGGCCCACTCCAAGACACATCATAATAAAAATGGCAAATTTCAAAGACAAAGAGAGAATCCTAAAAGCAGTAAGAGAGAAACAGCTAATCACATACAAAGGGGCTCCCATAAGGTTATCAGCTGATTTCTCAACAGAAACACAGCAAGCCAGAAGGGAATGGCAAAAAATATTTCAAGCAATGAAAAACAAAGGCCTGCAACCAAGAATGCTCTACCCAGCAAGGCTGTCATTCAAAATGGAAGGTGAAATAAGGAGTTTCCCATACAAAAGAAGTCTAAAAGAATACATCTCCACCAAATCAGCATTGCAAGAGATGTTAAGGGGTCTGCTTTAAGAAGATGAAGAAACAGAGAGACAGACAGAAACACAGGTACAAAGGTAAATGGATTAAACGCACCAAACAGAAGACATAGGGCAGCTGAATGCGAAAGAACCACCTTTAACTTATGAATGCTTTAAAGTGATCTTGTTATAAATAGACTTTACTAAATAAGGTACAATTTTGTATATTACTTGTATCTGCATTACTGCAGGTTAAGTGTTTTTAGATTGAAATCATTTCACAATATGGGAAAATCAGGTTACTTGCAATAACTCAGAAAAATTGAATGCAGTTAAGAAAGAAGAAAAAGCTAAGAAAGTGTGGATGTATATTACATAGAAGACATGCTATCTTTCTTATTCACTGTTAAAGAGTATGTGCTTAATTGTGGGTGTGAAATATATAGATTGTGTTAGCAATTTATGTTTTAAATAGCAACCAACTACTCATGGGTATGTTGTGAAATCAGTAAATTTTTAGGTTAGAAAAGATGCTGAGAATGAAGACCAATTTGGATGGAATTTGCAAACTACTAAACTATATGGTTCATGTACATGGACAATATATATTCTCATGTTAGCATGTAAATTAGATGAGATTCCTTTCAACTAAATTGTGGAAATATACATTTCCAGTTATGAAGGCCCCCTAACTGGGGATGCTTGGGAAAAGGAATGAATGCTATAGTAAACTTTATTATTGAAATGCAAATATACCTAATCTCTACCTCAACAGACTCTTAAATAGTTCAGGGGTTAGTTTAGGACCACGTAGGAAGTCAACCATAAGTGTAAAAAATAGCTAGAATACTATTCTACAAAATTATTTAAATCTTAGGGATTTTTATTTTTTACCTCAACTTAGTAGACATTATTATTTCTACTCTGGGTACTGGCTGAGCACTGCAAGTGCCATTATTCCTGAAGGCTTCAACTTGTAAAACACATGCAGAGGAAAATCGGAGGGTATTGAAAGCAGACCTATGCACAGCCTAAATAAATAAATAAATAAATAAATAAATAAATTTACTATTTAAGATGGAAAACTCCAAAAAGAATAATTTATAGTTCCAGTAACTTAAAATAAAGTTGAGTTGTATTATTGGAAGGGGGAGGATCTGACTCAAAAACCAAATTCATTTTTCACTATGGGTTTGGCACTATCTCTAGGACAACTTTCACAAAAATGAGTTCTGCAATACACCACTTCTGTGATATATTTCACAAAAATAGCATTCCAGAGTAAACTAAGTATAAATTTTGCTTAATTTTGCTACAGTATTTCTAAAATATTATCATTTATCATGTAATAATTATGTAAGCTATTGTCATATTTTAAATTTTTTGTATTAACTCTTCAAAATCCAGTATGTACTTTAAATATGTATAAAAATATGTATGGATGTAAATGTATTTTTTTCATGTGTTTGGTAAAATTGCAATTCATATTACTTAAAAGAGTAATTCTTTAAACAAATGAATTAATGTAGGCATTTTGGAATAATGAAAAGAAAACTTTGTATTAATATGATTTGAGAAGATGACAGAAGGCAGTAATTAAATGGTGAATTGTCTGGATGTGAAAGAAAAAAAGACAAAGTACACATTGGTGGTTACAGAATAGACAGGGTGATGTTAAGAAGAACAAAGGAAATAGAGAAGCCAAAGAACTTATATGCATGACTCACAGACATGAACTAATGGGGGCATTGCAGGAGGAAATGGGCTACTGGGAAGAAGGGGGCAAAGGGGGGAAATAGGGACAACTGTAATAGCAAAATAAATAAAATATATTAATTAAAAAAATAAAAGAAAAGAACTAGGTCTTTAAACACCTCAACCTTCTCCCTGTACCCTTAATCTAGGATTCCTTTAGATGTATAACACATAATAAAGAGTCCCATGACCCTAATGAAAAATGCATCTTAATTCTATTGATATAGAAAACTAGGCTACATTTGATGAAATGCTAATTATTGAAATCAGCCAATTATTTTTAGCTCAAATATCTCTTTATTACCAATTTCTTACCCTAGTTCTGAGGTCAGAAATAATCCATTCTTCTTTTCTGCTATTAAAGTTTCTTTAACTAAATTTCCTTGTTTTGCAGTTAATTTTTTAATTTGTTTCCCCAAAAGATTGAAGTTTTTTAGGCAAGGACATAATAACCTATTATGTAGAATATGGCTCAAAGATATAATTTAATAAATGAGAATCAAGTTCATACCATGACTAAAAGTGTAAGAGTACAGACATTGAGCTATTATGAAAATCTAACATTTGGAACCTCTACAAGGTGTTTCTGGAGCTCCACAAATCCAGACTCTCATGACGTGTATACTTGTATATGCTATTATTATAAATGTGGTTGCAAAGATATAAAAATAGCTTTTTATATGTGCAATAGTTAGACTTTGATGCTTGTTTATTTATAGTTAAGTAATTTTTACTGAACTTTAATAGAATAATGCTCATACCTTGGTAACAAAACCAAAACCTCTTTTGGTTTGTCTATCCTTGTAAATTTAAGGTATTTGATTTTATTTCTTCTTATTGCTATTCAATTGGCTTAATTTTTATGAGAGAAAATAGTTTTCCTCTTTCTAACTTTATCTAAGAATAACTATATGAATAAATTAAATCAAGTTCTTTCATATGAGTAGACAATTAAATTTTTTTATTAAATTCATTGGGTTAATATGGTTAATAAGTTATATGTATCTCACGTGTACAATCTATAATAACTCATTTATACATTGTTTTATGTGTTTACCACCCAATGTCAAGTCTCCTCTGTCACCATATACCCACCCTTTCCCTTCTTTGACAGCCCCACCCCTCTTTTCCTCTAGTAATCACCATCCTGCTGTTTGTTTCTATGAGGGGTTTTTTGTACTTAATCACTTCACATTTTTCATCCAGTCACCCAAACACTGTCAGCCCTGAAAGCTGTTCGTCTATTCTCTGTAACTATGAGTCTGTTAATATTGTTTGTTTATTTTGTTTATTTGATGCCTTATATAAGTGAATCATATGGTATCTGTCTTTCTCGGTCTTATTTTACTTAGTGTTGTAAAAGGCCCATATATGCTGTCCCAAAAGGTAAGATTCCTTCTTTTATATGTGCCTACATAGTCTTCCTTTCTGTAAATGTACCACTGTTTTTTTAATCTGCTCATTTTTACACTTGTTCTGCTTCAAAATCTTGGCTATGCAGTGAACATATGCATATATTGTTTTGAATTAGCGTTTTGGGTTTCTTTGGCTATAGTCCCCGTCAAATGGCAGTTCCATTTATAATTTTAGAGGTAACTTCCTAGTATTTTCCACAGTGGTTGCATCAGTCTGCAGTGGCTGCACCAGCTTGCATTCCTACCAACAGTGTACTAGGGTTCCCATTTCTCCATATCCTTCCTTGTAGTGCTTGTTGTTTGTTGATTTTTTAATGACAGCAATTCTGATAGGTGTGAAATGATATCTCATTGTGGTTTAAATTTGTGTTCCTCTGATAATTAGTGATGCTGAGCACCTTTTTTTATATCTACACATGTATGTCCTATTTGGAGAAGGAGAAGTATATATTATTTAGGTCCTTCACCCATTTTTAAAATTGTGTGTGTGTGTGTGTGTCTTATAAATTTTTATAATTTGGAGATAAACCCCTTACCAGATATCCCATTGGTGAATTTGTTATCCCTCATTTACTGGATTGTCTTTTCATTTTGCTGATGGTTTTCTTTGTTGAGCAAAAACTTTTTAGTTTGATGTAGTCCCATTTGTTTTTTTTTCTTTTGTTTTCCTTGCCTGAGGAGATACAGCAGAAAAAATATTGCTACGAGAAATGTCTGAGATTTTATTGCTTGTTTTCTTCTAGGAGTTTTATGGTTTAGAATTTTATGTCTTTAATATCTTGAGTTTTGTGTGTGTGTGTGTGTGTGTGTGTGTATGGTGTAAGAAGGTAGTCTAGTTTCACTTTTTTCACATATCTATACAATTTTCCCAAGGTTGCTTGTTGAATAAATTGTCTTTACCCTATTATATGTTCTTGCCTCCCTTGTAAAGTATTAATTGACTGTAAATAAATTAGTTTACCCTTGGGCTCTTTATTCTGTTCCATTAATCTATATATCGTTTTTTTTTTTTTGTTTTGTTTTGTTTTTTTTTTTTGTTTTGTTTTTTGGTACCATGCTGTTCTGATTACTAACTTGTAAGATAGTTTTATATCAGGTAACATGTTTCCTCCAATTTTATTCTTTCTCAATATTGCTGTGGCTATTCAGGGTCTTTTGTGGTTCCATAAAAACTTTTGGAAAATTTATTCTAGTTCTGTGAAATATGCCATTGGTAGCTTGATAGAAATGGCATTGAATCTATAGATTGTTTTGGGTAATATGGACATTTTAATGATGTTAATTCTTCTTTCATGAATATGGCGAATGATTCCATTTATTTGTATCTTCTTTAATTTCTTTCTTTAGTGTCTTAATAATTTTTTAAGTACAGGTCTTTTACCCCTTGGTTAAAATTATTCCTAGGTAAGCCCTGGCTGGTAGCACAGTGGATAAGGTGCTGGCCTGTGAACCCAAAGGTCGCAGGTTCGATTCCCCAGCCAGGGCCCATAACAAGGTTGCAAACCAGGTCTCCAGTCAGGTCTGTGGCTGGAGGCAGGTGAAAAGCAACCGTACATTGACGTCTCTCTCCCTCTCTGCCTCTCTCCCTTCCCCTCTTTCTAAAAAATAATGAAATAAAATATTAAAAAAAAAATTATTCCTAGGTATTTTATTTTATTTTATTCTTTGATGTAATTTTAAATTGGATTATTTTCTTAGTTTCTCTTTCTGATAGTTCATTACTGATGTATAAAATATAACCGATTTCTGGGTATTCATTTTTATATTTTTATGTCCTGCTACTTTAGTGAGTTCATTTCTAAGTTCTGATATATTTTCTGATGGAATCTTTAGGGTTCTCTACATACAGCATCATGTCATCTGCAAATAATGACAGTTTTACTCTTTCTGTTCCAATTTGGATGCTTTTTATTTCTTCTTGTGTGATGGCTGTAGCTAAGATTTTCAGTACAACGTTAAATAAAAATGGTGAAAGCAGACTTTCTTGTCTTGCTCCTATATTTTAAGTGAAATGTTTTTAGTTTTCCCTGTTGAGTATAATGTTGGCTGTAAGTTTGTCATATAGTGTATGGGTTGATGTATGGTCCTTCTGTTTTCATTGTGCTGGGAAGTTGTGTTTTTTTTTTTAATCATAAGCAGGTGATTATTTTATAAAGTGCTTTTTCTGCATCTACTGATATGATTATGTTATTTTTTTCCTTTATTTTGTTTATGTGGTATATCACATTTATTGATTTGTGAATATTGTACTAACCTTACATCCCTGGAATAAATTGCACTTGATCATAGTATATGACCTTTTTAATATACTACTGTATCTGGTTTACTAATATTTTGTTGAGGATTTTAGCGTCTATGTTCATTAGGATTATGGCCTATAATTTTCTTTCTTTGTAGTGTTTTTATCTGGTTTTGGAATTAGATCCTATAATATTATAATGATAAGTGTTAGTTATTTTTTGACTATTTGGTAAAATTTCCCTATAAAGCCATCCTGTACATGAACTTTGTTTGTTGGGAATTTTTTGATTATTGTTTCAATTTCATTAGTTGTAATCTGTCTACTCAAATATTCTGTTTCTTCCTGATTCAGTTTTGGAAGATTGTATGCTCCTAGTAATTTACTCATTTTATCCAGATTGTCTATAATTTGTTTGTATAAAATTGTTCGTATTATTTTCTTACAATTCTTTATATTTCTGTGTTGTGAGTTGTTACTTTTCCTCTTTATTTCTGATTTTATTTATAAGTCTGATTAAAAGGTTTATCAATTTTGTTTCTCTTTTCAAAGAACCAGCTTTTGGCTTTAATGATCTTCTGTATTTTTTTTAGACACTATTTCATTTATTTCTGCTCTGACCTTTCTTATTTATTTTCTTCTACTTACTTTGGGCATTATTTGTTGTCCTTTTTCTAATTCCTTTAAGTGGAAAGTTAGATTGCTTATTCAAAAATTTCCTTCTATGTTTCTTGAGGTAGGACTGCTTTCTCTGTGTCCCATAGATTTTGGGTTATTTTGTGTTCATATACATTTATTTATTTGTCTCAAGGTATCTTCTGATTTCTTCCTTGATGTTGCTGTTAACCCATTTACAGTTGATAACATATTATTTAGCCTCCATGTCTTTGTGTGTCAGAGAAGGTGCTTGATATGATTTCCGTCTTCTTAAATTTATTGATCTTATGGTTTATCCTAGGGAATGTTCACGTGCACTTGAAAAAGAATGTAATTTTGCTGTTTTGGTGTTAAATGCTCTGAAGCTATCGATTAAATCTATCTAATCTAGTTTGGCTCCTGGGTGCAGAAAATTTTAATATGGAAATTTAATTACATTTTGCATATGGTCAACATATTTAAAATATTTGTTTGTTTTTTATTTAATCTTGGATTTAAGAAAAGCATCATAAAATCAAAATCTTAACAGATGCATGATCTTCACATGTGGTTTATAAGCACAGATCACTAATGACTAATACAAACTTGTTTATTATTTCCAGTCTTTGTGGAAAATTTGATGAATAGAAAGTTAGAGCATGAGCCAATTGTAGCTTTCCTGAAAATAAGTGATTTGTAATATGTTACAGGAAATAAAAATGCAAATTTATTTAAAGCACATTTGTCTGTTCACATAAAATTTTCTGATAAATTCAATTGTTAAAGCCAGTAATATCAAACCCCTGACACATGTCATTATGGCATATTAATCTAGGATATTAGTAAGCAAATTAGGTAGTTTAAACCTTGAAATTACAAGCTTTAAACTACCTAAATTTAGAGACATTTAACTCTGTGACATTTGGGAAATTATTATTCATATCTTTCTGTTTGGATATATTTATTAATTGAATGATTTTGGACAACTTTATACATTGTCTCTGAGTCTATAGTTTTACATATGAAGTATAAAATATGTCTGCCTCACACACATTAGTTAATCCTAAGTATTTATTTTGCTCCTATTATGGGAAATACACTGTCAAGGCATTTACTACACTGCAGAAGAGACGCAAATGTGTAAGAGACAGACAATAACCACAATAAATAAATAAATCATTTGGCAAGCTAGAAAATGGGAAACAATATGGAATAAATTAGACAGGATTAAGTTCCTGGTGGGTAGGATGGGCTCTTGCAGTTTAAAATAGAATTTTCAGGTTAGGCTTCATTGAGGAGGTGACATATGAGAAAAGACTCAAAAGATATGTCAGCCATCAGAGAACAATTCCAGCCTGGCAGATGCACTAGGGCAAATGCACTAAGATGTCTGTGGTAAGGTGACAGAACAGCAAGGAGGCCACTGTGGCTAGAATGGAATCAAAAACAAAGTAGTAGAAATCAGAGAGGTAAGGAGGACTAGGATGCAGACTGACCATGTGAAATCTTATAGATCATGGCAAGGATTTTCCTTTGATTCTAAAAGGAAACACCAAGACTTGGAAGTGCTTGATGAGGCAACATATATATACGTTGTGTGTTTGTGTGTGTGTGTGTATACAGGGAGCATATGATAAAGTGGCAAAATTTTAGTAAAATAAACAATATACCACAAAAATGTTCTATTTTGAAATAAATTTATTCTTATATGTAAAAGTATAAACATAGTCATTATTTTTTTAAATTGTTCAAAATATCTCCACTTGCTGCAATAATAGACTTGATTTGACTTCGGAATCTTGAGCACACTTTAATTAACTTTTCTTTATCCATGGACATCATCATGTTTTCAATCTTAACTTTAATAGCCTCTTTATTGAAGCGAGGTTGTTTGTTAACTTCTTGCTCACAAATGCTGCATACATAATGGTGCACTAGGTGGTCAGATTTCCTTTGACCGGAATTCAGGAACACTGACACTGAGACATTCTTGAAACTTTTTGGCACTAATTGGCACTATGTGCTGGTGCACCATCTTGTTGGAAGAGAAAATGACATCCATTTGCAACCTACTTCATCCACAGTACAACTACCTCTCTCAAAACGCCAAGGTAAACACCATGGTCCTTCATTGATGATCTCCTGGATTCTATGTACAATATCTGGACTTGTGCGATCTTTGTGTACCTTCTGCATTTTTCTTGTTGGTGTGGTGACATCAGGATCAGCATCATACACACTTCATATTGTAAACTGTACAGAAAGGGATGTTATTGAAGTACGAAATTTCCTTAGCAGTTCGTCCAGAAAATATGGTTGCTCTAACATCATATTCCTTCACCATGACAGTTGTTCTCAGAATTTAATACTTTATATTTGAAACAATGATGTTAAATCTTAACCTTAGAAACATAGTTGTTCAAAATCAGTAAGAAGTTGTGAAATAAGAAGATGCAAATTTATTGCCAATTGATCACACACACTGTGAGTGTGTGTGTGAGTGTGTATGTATGTATTTAGATTTTATTTTTATTAGTTTTAGAGAAAGAGGAAGGGAGGGAGGCAGAGAGGGAGAGAAACATCAATGTATGGTTCCTTCCACCTGCCTCCAGCTAAGGACCTGGCTGGAGACCTGGCTTGCCACCTGATTATGTGCCCTGGCTGGGAATAAAACCAGTGACCTTTGCGTTCACAGGCCAACACCTTATCCACTGTGCCACCAGCCAGTGCTGTAAATTATATTTTAAAATGACCCTTCTGACTTCTGTCTTGAGAGCATATTATAGAAGGCAAGAGTGGAAGAAAGGAGGCCATTCGGAGGCTTATGGAAGATTTCTGAGAGAGGTGGTGTTATCCAACCGGCTAGGATGCTAGGACTGAGTGTTCAGTAAAGTGTTTGAATTGTAGCTGTGTTTTGAAGGTGAGCCAGCAGCATCTCCTGGTAGATTGGATGTAGATAAGAGAGGAAGTTAAGGGTCAATGTGGCACAAATACTTTTACCTGTGCAACTGGAATGATGGAGCTAACGTTAACTGACATGATGAACCTGAAGGTGGAATAAGTTTTAAGGAGGAACATAAAAAATTCAGCATTGGTTATGGTAAGACTAAGATCTAGTTGACATCTTAATTAGGATAATGTAAATTATGCTATAGTAAACCTAAGACTCAAAATATTAGTGGCCTAACATATTAAAGGGTTACTTCTCACTCATGCTACACATAAAACATGGACAGTGAAGACTGTTCCACATATAATACTCAGGGACCAAAGCTGACAGAAGCACAACCGTATCATAACTTCATCAGAAATGTATGGCTTCCAGAGTCATTAAACAGAAGAAGTGAAAAACTAGAGAGGCATGCTTTGGCTGTTAATATATTATTCCAACAACACCATTCACTTCCTCTTATTGTTCATTGACGAAAACCAGTCACTCATATTACCTAAACACAAAGGTGTGAAAAATGTATGGACTTTGATATAAGAGCAGGCATTCAGGCCACAGGTCTGTGCTTGTGATATGAATTTGACGGTGTTTAGCCATATGCATATTATTTAAATCTAGGAGCTTGGAAAGTTACCAGGGATTAAATAGAAGTAGAGCAGAGAAGAGAAAAGAAGATTAGACCCTGGGGTCCTCCAATGTTGATAGATCTAGGAAAGGAAGACAGAACAGCAAAGAATACTGACAAATGGTGTAGGAGGAAAGCCGAGAGGCTGGGGTGCATTGGAATTTAAGTGAAGAAAAGGTGTCAAGGAGAATAGAGGGTAATGGACTCTAAAAATTGCTAATGATAGTTTCAGAAAGATGAGAACTGAGAATTGACCATTGAATAGACAGGTGGAGTTCACTGGTGTCTTTCATAGTTTGGAGGCATGGCAAAAACCTGATGGGTATGGATTTAAAAGAAGATGGGAGAGGAGAAACTGGAGATAGTAAGTTTAGCAACTCTTTTGAGAAAATTTAATATAAAAGATGAGAGTGATAGCTAAAGAAAGAAGAGAGAGTAAGAACACTTTTTTGTAATGGGAAAAATGGTAGCCTAAGTGTACCCTAATATAGAGAAAGATTGATGATGTTGAAGCGAGGGGTGGAAATGGCTGAGGTGATGCTTTTGAGCAAAAGGGAGTATAACAGATTGGCATTAGCCAGAGGCATGGAGCATTCATCTCTAGTGATAAGCAGGAAGGAAAAATTGAAGAGTGAAAGGTGGTGATGGGGTTCTCTCTAAATTTGGTGCCACTTGTGGGCAGATGCCTATGAAAGTTAAGCCTCGAATTTGGTGTAAACACCAAATAAAATGAGCTCCAAAGTAATGGACAATTATGTTTTTATTAATTCACTATTTGCCTTTAATAGCTTAGCATTAGCAAAAAAACAGAAGCTGCCAATAAAAACTCCAATAGGAGGATGGCATACCAGGTTCATCTGGAAGAAGACGGAGTTCACCTAGGGGCTCTTGGCATTAGAAGAGTTTGCAAGCTTTCTGAACTAGTTACCTCTGCAGAGGCTGCTCACCAGAGGACCACGAGGAGGGTGAGGTTTACCCTAGATTATTCTTATGACAGATGAAATAGGAATTCAATGGGTATAGAGCTAGCCATCTTTTGCTAGACTGTGTTTGCATAGTTGTGTTAACTCCTAAATTAATCTCTAGCCAAGAGTTACAGTAATTTGTCAATTCAGTCACATAGGTCTCATTTGTATGTGTCACATGCAAGATAGTAGCAGCAGCAGCCATTCAAAAAGCTCCTTGGTTTGAGAACCAGAGGGCTTCATTTAGGAGACCTTCTACATTATTTCATTTAAATAGTAATCTGAGAACATTTACATTCTGTTCTGCAATAATAATGCCTTTCTAACATGGAATAAAATTTACTTTTGCAAGTCCAACCCCAGATCATGACAGGCTACTGACATTTCTGATGCCTTATGGATGATCAAAATTAAACAATGCAGAGATTTGTTCTGGTGTATGTGTATGTGTATGTGTGTGTATGTGTGTGTACGTGTTTTCCTGATTAATTCATGCTGGCAATAGTTGGCCAATTAACTCCACGAATCCTTGGAACTCTTCTAACTTTTCGGACCCATAAAAATAATTTTCCCTTAAATTAGTAGATGCTTTATCATCAAGCTACCACATTTTGGAAAGTCAAGCTAATTTTGTTGCTATAATCCTAAACATGTCCAAATATACAAATATAGAGTGACAGAATTATTTAGAGCATTCCTACCCTATAGAGAATTGTACCTGGAGAAATGAGGGAAGGGATTTTAGAGGCCATGTGGTAGCCCATTGCCATCATCCAAATTGGCAAAGAAGGGAAAGACTGTGAAAGAGGTTTGCCTGTGGAGCCTCTCTCTGATGTTGTCAGCGAGTCCTTTATGAAAAACACAATTAATTCATTCTTCCACTCCAGACCTTTTAACAGGATAACAGTTGACAAACTGCCAGGCTTTATTGACCATAATAGAAACAGATATCATTATGTCATAACATTAAGTCTTAAACAGGAACTACATTCTCTGATGCAGAGTTAGAAGGTTCTGAATTTCTGATGTGTTTGCTTTACTTTCCCACTTTGCTTATTAAGCCTTACTGATACACTGACTATATAGAGATATTTAAAACACTTTATTTTTTATACATACATTTAAAATTTTAATAAAAACAATACATGCCATGTCTAAAAATAACACACGGGAGAGTTTATAATTAAAAGCATCAGCCCTTTGCCTCATTTTTTCACATAATTCTGTTCCCTAGAGGCAGTATATTTCTCTTTTAAGTCTTTCCATCTTAAAATTATTTTAGTTAACTTCATATATCTATGTGCTATGAATACTATATCACTATTTATTAATTCTTTACAGAGACATAGTTTACTGATTTTCCTATTGATGCAAATTTGGCTAAGCTGTCTCTTCACACCCTTGCCACCAACCCCATCTAGTTTTGTCACAACACTATTTTAGGACTTCTTTTGGTTATTTGTATTATCTTCTGGTTACAGACAATGCCTCTAAGATGCCTCACTTTCTGAAAGGGCATTAGTGCCACTACCCTTGATTTAAACTTTCTTCTTTGTTTTCATCTTCCAAATTCCATCATTGAAACTTCACATGTCAAGTTTAAAACCATTTTATTTGGACTCTGCATGCAAAATTAACACCTTTCTGGTGTATATTGAGGTAGATTTTCAAGTTGAAAATCAACATATTCTGGGCTGTAACTTTGTTTCTGACCAGTTTCTCCAATTATCTTATGTTATTTTTTTTGTCTTCTGGAAATTAACTGAAAACTCTTATTTGCTAAATGGTCCATCTCTGGTTCTTTTTGGTTTTGTGTTCTTGTAGTTTTATGCCTTCTCTCTCTTTAATTTTAGTAAGATCTAGAGAAGAAAAAATGACAAACAAATGTGTTCAGTCCACCCTCTTGCACAGTGAGTCCTTTTTAAATTGTGTTTTCCCCCCTAAGACTTATGCAACAAAAGAAAAGTGTTGCATTAGCAATAACATTGCTAGACTGTCATATTTCTAGTGATGCACTATTGGAACTGCAATTTACACATACTATCTTTTTAGTTTTGCAGTTTAACATTTCATTATTACTTTAAATTTAGTAAGGAAAGTATGCTAATCCAAAACCTCTAAGATAGCAAATTGAAAAAGCAAACATAACACTTCAGAAAATTTAACAGAGCATATGAAAACTGACCATCAAGTCTATCTTTTCTATTCTGATGTTCTTTAAAAATTCTGAAAACAAAAATGTTTTATTTTAAATTATTGGCATAATATCTTGATGTTTTATTTAGTCTCTTCTAATTATAGTTTATAATGTGCCTGGCAGGATAAGATAGTAATATGCTTTCCTCTGGTCTCTGTCTTCTTTAAAGCCTGGTTTACAGTTTTAATAACTCCTTGGAACAAGTTACTGTACAACATAAACACATATTCCTGTTTATTCTGGGTGACAGCTTTGTTATTGCTGTATTATGAAAATAATTGTGATCTAAATAAGATATACTTATTAATGAAAATCAAGAGCTCAATTTAACTACAACATATACGCAATTTCAAAAACTTCATCTAGCCTTGACAGTTGCCTACAGCTCTGTATGATTTAAGTATGTCAACTTGATATCTTCCCATTTTCTTCCTGCCCTCACAGTACACTCTTTTAATATTTTTATTACAACTTTGTGAAGCTCATGGAATGTCTTGATGTGCCAACAGCAGAGCCTGTTTTGTCCTGGACTGAAGGTAAGTTGATTTAAAAAAATAGAAGTGGTGAAGCTTAGTGGTGAAGGGGCCTGGCTTAGAGAGCAGGCAGTGGGTACCGTACAGGCTCAGCCTTTTACTGACTTGGTGACCTTGGACGCTGGACTTACTCCCTCCAAACTTGTGAAATGGGTATAGTAATAGGGTCTAGCTTAGAGAGTTGTCAAAAGGCTCACCAAACAATGCATGTAAAACATAGCAAAATGCCCATACTTTACACATTGTTACTTATTTTTTATTTTTGTTTATGTGACTTGCTAAAGATTCATAAGTATTGATCCTATCCTATTTAAGAACACAGAATTACCTACATATGAATTTCTCCTTCACTTTTTAAGGATCTAAAGTACATTCTGAGGACAGCTCTTCAATATTAAGAATGTTTCTTATTTCCCTTTATGGGCATAATTTGTATTACAGAAATTACTTCCTCAATGTGCAGATAGAACTCTTCAGATCAACTTTAATTTTTCTCCCACATAGAAGATCAAGTTTTTATATAGTTTATTTATGTCTAAATCTTTGTTTTAATTAAGGTGAATTCAGTAGCTTAACATGGAGATTAGTTTGATAAAATTTTAACTTTTACTTTCACTTCACATAGCAATCCCTAAATTTCTATGAGAGAAGTTTGTGGGTCTTAATTAGGTAAAAGAGAGATGATGAGTCAAAGAATGGAGAAATGTTAAAGATAATAACTCTAGGCCTACCACTAACTTCCTTTGTGACTTAAATCAAGATAGTTTATTTATTCATCAATTTATGCATGTTTATACTGTACTGTGTCCCAGGAAGTAAAATCCCTTTTCTTAGGAAACACATAGCTTGGTTTGGAAGGCAGACCAAGTACAATACAATGTATATGGCAATACATACATGATGTATGTTATAATACACACATCATTAAATGATTTGTATGCATATGTGATGTGTATTAATTTATAAGTATAATGCATGTATTATGAAATTTATTTTACTATATTAATTTTTTATGTTTTTACATGTAAATGTGTGTATATATTTTGCTTGATATTTACTGAGTTTCTGGAATCTTTAAATTTATATCTTTGATAAAATTTAAGAAACTTTTATTCATTATTTCTTTAACTACTTTTTCTGTTGTATTATCTTGCTCCTCTTCTGGGGGTTTGGGGATAATGCATTACAAATATAATGAACTCTTTCGTGTTTTTCTCACAAATGCTCAAGGCTCTGTTAAAAATTAAAAATATCTTTTCTCTTTTTTTTAGATTAATTTCTATTATTCTACATTAAAGCTCACTGGCCTTTAATTTAAACATAAATAAATAAGAGCTCATCTGTCATCTCTAATCTGCCTATAACAGCTTATAAATAAAACTTCCAATGAAGTTTTATTTTATATATGTAATATTTCTTTCTACAATTTCCATTAGGTACCTTTTATACTTTCTGTTTACCTGCTGGCATTTATTACATGAGCATATTTTATTTTATTGAGTGTGGTTATAATACCTGCTTTGAAATATTTGTTGGTAACTCCAAAATCTGGGTCATCTTAGGATCTCTGTCCATTGATTTATTTTTTCTTGTGTATGGGTCATGTTTTTCTATTTCTTTATATACCTAAAAGTCTTAGATTGTACCCTGGACTTTACAAATGATGTATTCTAGAGACTCTGATATATTCTTATATTTCTCAAAATTGTTCATCTTTTTGTTTTAGAGGCAATAAACTTGGCTCAACACACATTTTCAGCTCTGTCTGCCTGTAATGGGAAACAGCTAAATTACATATTTAGTTATTTTAGCCCTGTTCTCCCTGCTGTCTGTTCTGTGGGTGTATAGTGCAGGGTGCAGCCAAAAACTTGGGTAGCATTTATGTACAGAATTTGAGGGTCCCCCTCTCTCACTGTCTCCTTTTCAGGAGTTACAGTTTACTTTCCAGCCCGAACTCTGTTCTCTCATTCTTTACACCAGAAAGACTGTTGGATTGTTTCTTTTTTTTTAAAAGAAAATTCTTACTCATTCTATTACAGTGGTCCCAATTTTTTTCCCTTTGTCTACATCCTCCCAGCACCCCACCCTACTCCTGTAGTCAATCGTTGCACCATTGTGCATGTCCATGGTTCATTCATACATGCTCTTTGACTAATTCCTTCCCCTTCATTCCACCATTCCCCCTTCCCCTCCCATATTTCTGGTTCTGTTTTGCTTGTTAGTTTATTTTGTTCATTAGATTCCTCTTACAAGCGAGATCATATGGTATTTATCTTTCATCAGCTGGCTTATTTCACTTAACATAATACTCTCCAGTTTCATCCATGCTCTTACAAAAGATAGGAATACCTTCTTTCTTTCTGTTTCATGGTATTCCATTGTGTAAATGTACCATAGTTTTTGAATCTATTCATCTATTATAAATAGTGCTGCTATGAACATAGGGGTGTATAAATTCTTTTGAATTGGTTTTATTAGATTATTTGTGCACATTCACAGCAATGAAATCACTGGGTTAAAAGGCAGTTCCATTTTTAATTTTTTGAGGAAATTCCATATTGTTTTCCACAGTGGTTGCACCAGTCTGCATTCCCACAAATAGTGCATCATGGTTCCCTTAACTCCACATCTTCACCAGCACTTGTTTTTTGTTGATTTATTTATAATAGCCATTCTGACAGGTGTGAAAAACATTTCCCTTAAGGTCAGGAGCAAGACAAAGGTGTCCACTTTCACTACTCTAATTCAACATATTATTAGAAGTTCCAGTCACAGCAATCAGGCAAGAAGAAGAAATAAAAGACCTCTAAATTAGAAAAAAGAAAGTAAAACTGTAATTATTTGCATACAACATGATAGTGTATATAGAAAACCCTATAGGCTTCACCAAAAATCTCCTTGACCTAATAAGAGAATTCAGCAAAGTAATGGGATAAAAAGTCAATATTCAGAAATTGATGGCTTTTTCGTACACTAACATTTTTGTTAATGTACAAAAGAAACTGGGAAAAAGTTCTCATTTACTATAGCAACAAAAAGAAAATAAAGTCCCTAGGAACAAATTTAGCCAAGAATGTAAAAGACCTGTATTCAGAAGAAAGAAATTAAGGAAGATACAAATAAATGAAAGCATACACCCTGTTTATGAATTGGAAGAATTAACATCATTAAAATGTCCATACTACCCAAAGCAATTTATAGATTCAACACAATTCCTATTAAATTACCAATGGTATATTTCACAGATCTGAAACACATATTTCAAAAATGTATGTAGATGATGCCAAATAGCCTCAGCAATCTTGAGAAAGAAGAATAAGTTTGGAAAGATCATAATACCTGATATCAAACTATAGTACAAGGCTACTGTAATAAAAAAATAATCTGGTATTGGCATAAGAATAGACATATAGATCAATGGAACAAAATAAGGAGCCCAGAAATAAACCCTTGTCTCTATGGTCAATAACTATTTGAGGATGGGGGAACAAGAATACAATGAAGTAAAAATGGCCTCTTCAGTAAATGGTGTTGGGATAATTGGACTGGTATATGCAAAAAATGAGACAAGACCACCAACTTACACCATACACCAAAATAAACTCAAAATTGGTAAAATACTTAAGGATAAATCATGATATAAAAGTCTTAGCAGAAAACATAGGCAGTAAAATTTCAGATATCCTATAGAGCAATATTTTTGCTGATATATCTCCTAGGGTAAGGGAA
This sequence comes from Noctilio leporinus, assembly GCA_004026585.1. Lineage (NCBI taxonomy): Eukaryota > Metazoa > Chordata > Mammalia > Chiroptera > Noctilionidae > Noctilio > Noctilio leporinus. The sequence goes on along the minus strand of PVIW01001662.1, from coordinate 135,231 downwards.
ATAATGGAAAAAATAAATGGGACCACATCAAATTAAAAAGCTTCTGCATTGTTAAAGAAACCATCATCAAAATGAAGGAAACCAACTACATGGGAGAACATATTTGCTAATGATAAATCAGACAAGGGTTTAATTTCCAGAATACATTAGAAACTCATGTAACTCAATACCATGAAGACAAACAATCCAATGGGCAAAAGGCCTGAATAGATACTTCTCCAAGGAGCACATACAGATGGCCCATAGACATATGAAATTATGCTCAACATCACTAGAACCATCAGAAAAATGCAAATTAAAACCATAATGAGATATTACCTTACACCTGTAAAACTATTGGATTCTATCAGCATTCTAGATGACCAGCAGTGAGCCAAACTACAATAAATCTGATAAATCCTACCTTCAGACAAAAGTCTGTCAAAATGGGAATCTCACCTAGTCTCAATCCCTTCTTTGTGTAAATTCTTCCCCAATCCAGATTCTGCCTGCTTTGGCTTGTTCTCCAATATTTTCAAGTAGTGTGTGTGTGTGCATGTGTGTGTCTGTGTGTGTAGAGTTGTTGTCTGTAGGAGGGTTGATTCAATAGAAGCTCTTCAGCCATTTAGCAGAAGGGGAACCCCCCATTTGTATTACCATACTCAGAGCTAGAGGAATTTATCTGTTTCTGTAATTGACATTGTATTTCAACAAGTAAATAGTATAATCTATATGCTCAATTTATCTCTTTCATAATTACTGAGTAAATCCTTCAGGATTAGTCTATTACCATAGACCTAGGAAGTATAACTATGCCAAGGTTGAGATTAGCTGATTTAAACATTTACATACCAGGTCTGTACCTAAAGTATTGAGCCAATGTCAATATAATTAAAACAGTTTGCACTCCTGATAGTTTCAGGACACACCTCATAGGTCAATGTTAGGTTGGAGTATGCTGTAACTTAAGGGTGATGAAAGATACTTTAAAAAGTTTATTTATTTTTAGAGTACTGTAGAGTGATGAAAGAGAAAGTTTGTTTTAATATACAACTTCAGTATGCTGTGTATTTGTATCTCTCTGAGTGATCAGAATGACAACCATTCTACATGGCTACTTGGATTTAAATATAGTAAAATAAAAGTTCAGTTTCTCACTTATACTATACACATTCCAATTACTCATAACCACATGTAGCTAGAGGCTACTAAGTAGACACAAAGAATTGAATATTTCCATCATCAAAGAAAGTTCTACTGGATAACACTGTTCAACGGAGTGCTGCTCTATAAAGCGGCCAAGCACAGTGACAGAATTGTGTTTGTTCCATTGGTCATCTGATATCCATGGGTATACAGTTCAGTACTGAATAAAACCATGCCTTGATGGAGACTGATATTTACCCTTTCTTCATCACATGGGTTATATTTTCCCTTCATGGGTTGACAAACTGTACAGATCACTACTTTCTTCCTAGCTTTGCAGTCTTAAAGACAGCAATAAATTGAATTGGCTTCAATTTATTGAGGACTTAACTTGATTCCAGGCACTGCTAACTATATTCCAGGCACTTGATCTGCATTATCTCACTTAATCATAATAACTTTTTGTCATACGTGCTATTAGTCTTTCCATTTTATAGGTTGGAAAACCAAGACAGAGCGGCTAGGGAATTTGCTCACACTCCTGTTAATAGGTGAGGAATGAAGCCAGGGTTTAATTGTAGAAGAATAAGAGAAATGGAAGAATATGTATTTTTAGTATTCCTTGAGGGAAACTTCCCAAGTATTAAAACTTGGTAACAAAACTGTTCTACTTTCATGAACAGAACAAAAAACATCATACAGAAACTAGTCACAACTTTTTAGACTCATCAAAAACTTCAGTTATGCATTATGCCTTAGTCTCATACATTCCTAAACTAGGAGTGTTTGTTGAAAAATATTTTTCCTTCCCTCCCTCTTTCACCTCTCTCAGATGCCAAATTTTCTTTCAAACTACCAGCTTCTAAATCATAGAACATTTCTAATTCTGACTCACATCTCTTTGTAGGCTTTACACTCATCCTGTTTTATAGTCTTTTAGCACTTTAATCTTTGTTTGTTCTTAATTTGTCTATTTAAGGATGACTTATATTTTAATATTTCATACCAAAAGTGCATTATTATATTTTGAACCTCTTTCTTCTACACAAAATTTTTAACTGAATTAATTTACTTTCTTTTTTTTTAAAGAAGAGGATTTTTTAAAAGAAGATTTTATTTATTATTTTTAGAGAGTGGGTAGGGAGGGAGGCAGAGTGGGAGAGAGACATCAATGTATGGTTGCCTTTCACCTGCCTCCAGCTATGGACCTGGCTGGAGACCTGGCTTGCAACCTAGTTATGTGTTCTGTCTGGGAATCAAACCAGCGACCTTTGGTTTCTCAGGCCAGCGCCTGTCCACTGAGCCACCAGCCAGGGCAGTAATTTACTTTCATTTAGAAACTTTTAACTTTTTATTAGCTTGCATTGATGTTATTTTTTTAATTAATTGCTCTCCCGCTGTTCTCCTTGTACTCCTTAACATATATGAAGAATGTTCAATGGTTTAGAACTCTTAAATGTGACACTGGAGTAAATGTTTACTTATCTAAGGAAGTGATGTCTCCTTGAGAGGAAGCACGGTGGTCACAATGCTGAAGCCAGAGCACACAACCACTTTCTTGCCCTGTCTCTTTGCTTCTCAAGTGCTGTGTTCCTTCTTGCCACCATAAGTTGTGCCTTGGTGCTGTGACCAGCTCGGACCTCACCAACCCTCTCTGAAAATAGAATGGACTAGACCGGCTGCCTAAAGCTTCTCTAGGGCTATACAGGGTGGGGCAACAGTTGTGAGTACGCAGAACACAGAGTTTATCCTTGTATTATTATTTATGAATTATTGCATTACTTTCCATGTGAAAAACTATAAACCAACTTTTACCCCACCCTGTATGTGTAATAAAAGAGTAAAATCTGTAAAATATATTTTTGCTAAGCAAAGGAAAGCATAGCATTATTATTGTAATATACTTTTTCTTAGATATGAACACTAGAAAAATATTCTAAAAGATTAAAAAAGAGTAATTAATAAATTCTTACAAAACACTAAAAAACATGACTATAGTTAAAAGTACAAGTTACCTATGGTCTTAAGGAAATGAACTTCAATGAAACATCTCTGTGTATGCTATAGCCATCACGTAAAGGAAGAAAAGTCTGCAGACAGAGTTTGTAGACTCAAATGACTGAACTCTATTTGTTTGTACTTAGAGGCAAAAACAGGGGAACCCTCATAATTTCATCATGAACCGCAAGAGCCATAGGTTTAGAAGCATGCAAACTTCTTTTGATATTCAGCTGCAAAGAGCTCTTTGAAATATTTTCCAGCATTCTCATTTTGGAGATGCAGCTGGATAATCAACTACATGTGGAAGGAACAGGAAAGTCTCATTTCCTTGACCTTTTCCCATTGGGATAATTAAAGGGGCTGTGAAAATATTTTTGTAAAACAGCGGGATTCCCTGGGTTTCCTAATAGATGAAATTAGCAGCTCTTCAGTAAGGAGTTACACTCCCCACCCTGGGTGGAGAGGCTGTGTTTCTGCTAACTCAATTTTGAAATAAAAATATTAGTTATTAATAAGCATATTAGTATGTAAAATTGGAGTAGATTTTTGTGAGGATCACAGGTCATTTGATTACTTATTGAAAGAGTCAAGGGAAGAGGTACCTTATGCAAAAATTAAGAGAATCAATCATTAGTTAGAAATAAATGTCTCCATCAAGATAACATTACCTAATTTAGGGTTATTTCCAATTTATTTCTTTTTCTTTTTATTTCTTTGTATTTTAACTTTTTTAAGAACTAGAAAATGAAGCATTGATCTATCCATTTTGTCCTTGAGATAAGAAAGGTAGGCTTTCACAGCATAAAGGACTTTAGTCTGGTCTTTAGTTCATCATTTTCTTACAAATATATTTCAACACTAGATAAGTGTTATCCAATATAACTTTCTGTATATATTGTTCAATGGCCTAGCCACATTTGGCTCCTGGCTTCTGGCGACCTACACAATGTAGCTATTGTGACTGAGAAACTGAAAGTTTGACTTTTTAAATTTTAATTAATTAAAATTGGCATAGCCATGGATAGCTTATAGTTTTTTATTGGACATTTCAGACTTAGATACATTCAAAACAAAAATCAGTTACAAGCATCTAGCATTTTTTATTATATAAACCTGCACTTATTTACATATTTAAGACTTTATTTATTTTACTTTTACAGAGAGGGAAAGGGAGGAAAAAGAGGATGAAAAACATCAATGTGAGAGAGAATCACCAATTGGTTGCCTCTCATAGATGCCCAAACATGGATGGAACCAGTGACCCAGGCACATGTCCTGACTAGGAATTGAACTAGTGACCTTCTGCTTTGCAGCACTATGCCCAACCAACTGGGCCACTAGGACTACACACATAGTTCTTCCGATTTTTTTTTCTATAAATGATTACCTGCTTATAAAATGAAAGTTCATATCAAAAGTAAAATAGGATTTGGTTATGCTATTTTATAAAAGAAATTAAGAACAAAAATGAAATACTGTAAGAATATTAATATCTACAAGATTATCACAAGTCATTGCCATTGATTCTGCTATTTCAGGAAAACTCAGGTGTGTGTTAAGATATGTTACACTCACTACAAAAATAGTAACGGGGAAGGGTAGAAGCTAAGAGGAGACAAGACAGAGACTGGTGAAACTCCCAGTGGTGGAATATGACCCTGCAAGAGTAGTGAGAGGTGTATACATATAGCAAGACTGACTTACTTTTAATAAGTATCACCTTGAAAGAAGGTATTTGTAAGTGCAAGCTAGTATTATTTATTAAAAACCACTAGGCTTTTGGGATCAAAGACTTAAATATAAGACTCAAAACCATAAAACTCTTGAAGAAGACAGAAGCAGCAAAATCTCAGGCATATGTATTAGTAATATTTTTTTCTGATCTATCTTCTCAGGCAGGGGAAGCAAAAGAAAAAATAAACAAATGGGACTACATCAAACTGCAATGGTTTTACACAGCAAAGGAAACCATCAATAAACTGAAAAGATAACCCATAGAAAAGAAGATATTTGCCAATGATGCATCTGATTAGGGGTTAATAACCAAAATTTATAAAGGACTCATATAACTTAATACCAAAAGAAAAAGAAAACCCAGTTAAAAAATGGACAAGATCCTGAAAAGACATGTTTCCAAAAAGGACATACAGATTGCCAATAGACATATAAAAACATGCTTTATGCCACTAATTATCAGAAAATTGCAAACTAAAATGACAATGAAATGTCACCTCGCATGTATCAAAATAGCTAAATCCTATTTGTGCTTTAAGAACCAGTTCACTTGGCTGATGGCACAGTGGTTAAGGCGCCATCCTGAGAACCCAAAGGTCACTGGTTCGATTCCCAGTCAGGGCACGTAACCAGGTTGCAAGCCACGTCTCCAGCCAGGTCCATAACGGGACGTAGGTGAAAGGCAACCATACATTGATGTCTTTCTCCCTCTCTGCCTCTCTCTCTTCCCCTCTATCAAAAAATAATAAATAAAATCTTTATAAAAAAGGCTTAAAAAAAAAAGAACTGGTTCAGGTATTAATCTTTAGGTACTTCCACAAATTTTCTAGGCAAGGTTAGTTATTTTTTATTATATTCCTACAAAAATTGATATGACTCTATATTACACTAATCATTCACATCATAATTTTTTTACATATCTTTCTTCTGAAACGAAAGGTAATGTTGATCTCTGCAAACCTCAGTTATCAGTTATCAATGTATCAGTCTAACCTGTATGTTGGTCAATGGGCTTTTTCTTTCATTATTTCTAAAAAATATCTGAGTGCTTTTCCTGGGCAAAGTGCTTAATGGGTGTTTAGCTTCAAAATATGGTACAGGAACTTTATTTTTATTAATCCAGGTGCTTTTGGGGAAGGTTGATGTTTATTTTGGTTTTGGTTATCTCTCATGATAAATCAAAGTGAGACTTGCCTTGCCAGAAGTTGACTGTGTAGTGCCATTTCCCCCCTGTATATAAAAATATCCTGATAAGGCAGTATGATTTGATATTTTTCCAACATGTTATTTGTGATGATAGCAGTTCAATGCTAAAATAGTTGGTCTTAGCTCTATTTTTCTCCCACATAATTCTTATGCCTCTAATATAGCTGAATATAATAAAGCTTTAATTTTTTACATTTCTACTTGTAGATTATTGACAACACAAGTTCCAGTTTTAAAAAAAGTACCTAAGGTGCTGGCCTGTGAACCCAAAGGTTGCTGGTTCGATTCCCCAGCCAGGGCACATAACCAGCTTGCAAGCCAGGTCTCCAGCCAGGTCCATGGCTGGAGGCAGGTGAAAAGCAACCATACATTGATGTTTCTGTTTCTCTCTCTCTGCCTCTCTCCCTTCCTCTTTCTGGAAATAATAAATAAAATATTAAAAATAAAAAAGTACCTCTGTTTTGAATTATGTTTAATTTACATTCAGATTATACCATTTTGTTAGCCACCTTAGTGAAATTACCATAAAGTTCTCTGATTGACATTTGAATTTGAAAAATGTATTTCACAAAAGAAAAACTGTGGTCACTTAAGATTTTTAAAAGTTCCATTGAAGAACAAGCCTTGGGATCATAACTTATAATTCTAAATACATTGAGGCATGCTGCTTTTATTCATGAATATTCTTATTTTAAATCTGTACAAAGCGTGAAAGCTAATGTCATTCTTTTTTTTTTTTTTTTTTTAAAGAGTTTATTTCATTATTTTTAGAAAGAGGGGAAGGGAGAGAGGCAGAGAGATAAAGAGACATCAATGTATGGTTGCCTTTCACCTGCCTCCAGCCACAGGCCTGACTGGAGACCTGGTTTGCAACCTGGTTATGTGCCCTGGCTGGGGAATCGAACCTGTCATTCTTCATTATGAGAAAGAATTCACCCTGGCTGGTGGCTCATCCTTGGCCCGAGGCTCAGTGGATAGGCGCCGGCCTGTGAACCCAAAGGTCATTGGTTTGATTCCCAGTCAGGGCACATAACCAGGTTGCAAGCCAGGTCTCGGTAGCTGGAGGCAGGTGAAAGGTACATTGGTGTTTTTCTCCCCTTCTTCCTTCCTCCTTGCCCTTCTCTCTAAAAATAATGAATAAAACCTTAAAAAAAAAAAAAAAAAAGAAAGAAAGAAAGAAAGAATTCATTGTGAACATCACAGTGTAAAATTGTTAGGGCATATTTCAAAATTGATTCAACCATTTTCCAGTTACTACAGGATATATTCATCTTCCTTGTAATTAGTAATTTTGGAAGTGAATTTGAACTTTCCTTTAAAACTTTCGAGCAGTACTCTGTTGTAAATGATTTTCTTACAAAGAGGGCTTTGTTTCTTCCTTCCTTACAGTTGTTGGTTCTTGTCTGAAGGATAAATATATCTCATTGAGGCATAAAGAAATGCTATTATTACCAAATAACTATTACATCAAATTAAATTAGGACAATGCATACCATGCTCTGGGAGAAGTTGGGGTTTCAAAATAATCCAAAGGTAGGTTAATGCTGAATATCTCTTTCATAAAGGTTATATTCCTTTGATCATCAGCAGGGAATCTAAGCAAGAATTTTGATGTTAGAATTTACTTTTATTTCTCTGTAAATAGATTTCAAATACAGTACCTATTTGTTAGTCATGAATGTTAGAGAGCTAGGATGTAGATAAGATTTGGGGAATCTTTCTTTCCACCTCTCTCTCTCTCTGAAAAGCCCTAAGAAATGTATTCTTTGCAGTACAAAGTAAAGCATTAAGGAAATGAAACCCAGTGTGGGGTAGAAATGATTGTTTTAGTTTGTCACTGCATTTGCCCCTGAGTAAGAGGCACCGAAGTTGTGGATGTGTTAATTATCTTTGTCTAAGTAATCGTTTAACAATGTACATGTGTATCAAATCATCACATTGACAAGAAAGATGGACAATGAATTAAATTAAAAAAAAAAAAAAAAGATACTCAGGGCAAAGGAAATATACTCTCCAGAAATACAGGAAAAAGGTTAACATTTCTTCAGCCAGTTTCATTACAGACCATCTCAACCACTTCTTAGTTGACCAGTTGGGCTACTCAAAGTACTAGGTCTGCTTTCCTGATGAGAAGCAGTGCAACACACCAGGCAGATTAAAGTTTATAATTCCAGCCTGACTCAGTCTCGGGATGAAGGTACATTTGAGGTAATCTCACTTAGTTTCACTTTAGAGACAAAAAATATGTGGCTAATTAGTAGCAGAAGCATTAATTTGTTGGTGGGGTAACAATTCAAACACTGTCTAATGTTAACTTTCTTATTTTGTTTTATTTATTTTATTATTGTCAATTACAATTGTCCCATGATTCCCCCTAATGTTAACTTTCTTGTGTTTCCTGTTGGACTGCCTGCTGGGCAATGAAGCAGAGAAGCCCCTGCTACTCAGGGAAGAACCCCTGGGTGAGAACAAAGGCTTCTAAAGTCTGTGTTCTAAACTATTTTAAGCTTTTACAGTTGACATACATCTTGGTTTAAAACCAAAATGATTTGGTGTAGGTCCACAAGGGAGCATAGCTATGCCTTCTGCTCTTCATATCAGATGAGAAAACTCCACAGGAAGTGGATAGTTCTAGAAGTAAGTAAGTTAGAAATTTTTATTTCATTTATTTTTATTTTTTAAAATTTAATTTTATTGTTGTTGTATTACATGCATCCCCTTTTTGCTCCCCTCTGTCCCCTTCCCCACCCACCCATTCCCCCGCAAAGTCAATCCCACTTGTTGTCCATGTCCATGGTTCTTCCATACTAGGTTCTTGGCTAAACTGCTCCCCTTCTTTGCCTCTTCCTCCCACTTCCCCTGCACCCCATCCCCCTGCTCACTGAAGGTTTATTCACTGCATTCATATATCTGGTTCTGTTTTGCTTATTGTTTGTTTTGTTAAGTTAGAAATTTTGTAGGGACTGTGCATTTTGCCACTTTCTCCATGTTGAGTCTGGTGTGTGTGTTGGGGATGGGCCCTCAGGGGAAGATACTGGCATGGAAAGAACATGATACAATGAACTTTAAGTAGAAATGTGAGAATAAGTGGTCCAGTTCCACATGAGGCAAGTTACATCATTAGAAAGGATCTCAGAATAGGTTGGGGAGAGAGGGAGACACAGAGAAAGACTCCCTGTTTCCACTGTTACCATAGGGTGGCAGCTCTCTAACAACCACCTGCCCTCTTGACCCTGGGAGTATAGGTTAGGGATAAAAGAGGAGCACATATACCTTACAAGTGAATGAATAAAGAATGGAATTGATTAAAAGAAAGCACTGAATTGGACTGAGAAAAGGGAAGCTAACTAAATTGAATTTTTAAAAATATGATGCAGTTATGGCAGCTTAGGATACATAATAAACTTGTTAGAGAAAATAGCTCTATTTTTACATTGCTTTCTATTTTATCCTTGTTGTAAATTCATTCTTCTCATATTATCGTTAACCATGAAAAGGAATCTGTCTTGTTCACTATAAAATCCTATATACTTAATATATACAGTAACTATTTCTTTAATTGAATTGAACCTAAATCACATGGTCTCTTTTTTTCAGCAAGATAGATGGAGGGGGGTCATATTACTTATTTTGTGTGTGGACATGTGTGTGTGTGAGATAGGGGGATAAATATTAGTGAAAATTTCAAACTCTTCGGTAGCAGCAACTTCATGAATATAGTGATGCCATTTTTCAAGTTCTATGTCCTATATACCTATTTATACACTTTATATTAGAGTGTTAGCTAACTTGGAATGCTATTTTACTTATTACCTTGTAAATATTTTAATTTAATTTTTTATTTATTGGAGTTTCAGTGGGTAAAAAATATAGTTTTCATGTGTACAATTAATTCTATAATACATTATCTGGAAAATTTTTAAATTAAATTTATTGTGTGACATTAGTTAATAAAATTATATAGCTTTCACCACCCTGGCTGGTGGCACAGTGGATAAGGCACTGGCCTGCAAACCCAAACATCACTGCTTGGATTCCCCAGCCAGGGCACATAATCAGGTTGCAAGCCAAGTCCTCAGCCAGGTCCATGGCTGGAAATGGGTGAAAGGCAACCATACATTGATGTTCTGTCCCTCTCTGCCTCTCTCCCTTCCCTTCTCTCTGGAAGTGATAAATAAAATCTTTAAAAAATCATATAGCTTTCAGGCATGCAATTCTGCAATACATCATAAGTACATTGTATTGTGTGTTTATCACCTCAAGTCAAGTCTCTGTCCATCACCATTTATCCCCCTTTAAATTTAGCTTTATGATTGTAATCCCAGGATCATATGAATTTATAGCTGTATTGGGCCTATTAAGGCTATGGTGACATTAGCTTTACACCCAAAGTTTTATATATATATATATATATATATATATATATATATGCACACACACACACGTATATATATATGTGTATATACATATATATATATAAAGATTTTATTTATTATTTTTAGAGAGAGTGGGAGGGAGAGAGGCAGAGAGGGAGAGACAGCAATATATGGTTGCCTTTCATCTGCCTCCAGCTGGAGACCCGGCTTGCAACCTGGTTATGTGCCCTGGCTAGGGAATTGAACCAGTGACCTTTGGGTTCACAGGTCGGTACTTTATCCACTGTGCCACCAGCCAGGCCAAAGTTATATTTTTATCTTTGACTTCCAATGAGTGAAAATTCTGAGTCACACATCCTTGCTTTGCTTTATATATGGATGAATCCTTAGAAGATGAGAACCATTTTGGAGAAGCATTGCCCTGTTTTGGTTGAGCATCTACAAAACAATTTATTATTTATTTAAAGTTATGTTTGTTTTTGTGCAGTGTTATAAGAGTTTTGTTCCAAAGCCTTTGACATACTTATCACATTATTTATTTTCTTTACTTTTGAATATTTTTTATTTTAATGATGACATACATTATATTCATTTCAAGTATACAATGTAGTGATTAGACATTTATATAACTTAAAAAGTGATCACCTTGATAAATCTAGTACCTATCTAACAACATGCATAGTTGTTACAATATTGTTGACTACATTTTATTCTTTATTTAACTATGACTATTTTGTAACTACCAATTTGTACTTCTTAATCCCTTGTTCTTTATCATTTAGCCCTTAAACCTCTTTCCATCTGGCAACCATCAACATGTTCTCTGTATCTGAGTTTTTTCTGTTTTATTTATTCATTTAATTTGTTTTTTTTAATTTGATATATAGGTGAAATCATCCGGCATTTGCTTTCCTCTGGTTGACTGTAGGTCCATCTGTGTTGTTGCAGATGGCAAGATTTCATTCATTTTTATGGCTAAGTCACATTCCATTGTACATATGTACCACTTCTTTATCCATTCATCTATTCATGGACACTTAGGCTGCTTTCATATCATGGCCATTATAAATAATGCTGCAATAAATGTATGGATACATGTCATTTTGAATTTTTCTTTTGGATTTCTTTGAATAAATACCCAAAAGTGAAATTACTGGGTCCTTCTTTGCCTCTTATTATATAGCCCTTTGTTTTAGAGTCTATTTTGTCTGGAATAAGCATTGCTATCTCAGCTTTATATTTTGTTTCCATTTTCATGAAATATATTTTTCCATCCTTTTACTTTTAATCTGCAATCTTTTAATCTGAAGTGAGTCTCATGTAGAGTGAAAGGGTCTTGTATTCTTATCCATTTAACCACTGAATGTCTTTTGATAGGAATACTTAATCCCTTTACATTTAATTGTTGATAGGTTTTTAGTCATTGCTACTATATTATTTACATTTTTATCATTTTCTTCTTAATTTTTATAACATTTATTTTAATATTAGTGATGAACTTCTTCAGCTCTTTCTTGTCTGGGACGTTCTTTATTTGTCCTTTGATTCTAAATATTAGCTTTGCTGGATAGAGAAATTTTGCTTGTAGGTAATTGCTTTATATCATCTTGAATATTTTGTGCCAACTTCTTCAGTCTTGCAAAGTTTCTGTTGAGAATCAGTTGACAATCTTATGGAAGCTACCATGTAAGTAACTAACTGCTTTTCTTTTGCTGCTTTTAAGATTCTGTCTTTATCTTTAGCCTTTGGCATTTTAACTATGATGCGTCCTTGTATACACCTCTTTAGGTTCATTGTGTTTAGGACTCTTTGTCCTTCCTGGACTTGTCATATATAATTCCTTCACCAGTTAGGGAGATTTCTGTCATTATATCTTCAAATAGGTTTTCAACTTCTTGCTATTTTTCTTCTCCTTCTGATACCACTATGATATGAATATTGTTATGTTTGATATTATCCTGGAGATTCCTTAAACTATTCTCTCTCCCTCTGATATGATTGGGTGTCTTCTGCTATCTTATCTGCCAAATCAATGATTTGAACCTCTGCTTCATCTAATTTACTGTTGATTTCTTCTCATCTAGTTTTCATTTCAGTTATTGTATTCTCTATTTCTGACAGGTTCTTTTTTATGTTTTCTATCTCCATTTTTATGTTTCCTATCTCTTTGCTGAAATTATCAGTAAGATCACTGAGCATCCTTATGACCAGTGTTTTGGATTTTGTTTCCATTTTGTTTAGTTCCATTCTGGAGTACTGTTCTTTCATTTGGGACAGATTCATTGTTTCCCTATTTTGGTTGCCTCCCCATGTTTGTCTCCTGGTCTTGGTAGAGTAACCTTACATACATAGTAGGTGTCCTGTGGGGCCCAGTTGCTCAATCTCTTTGGTTATCTGAATTGGGTACTACAGGTGTTTCTCTTATATAGATTGTGTTTGCCTTTCAGTTATAGTTGAATCTTGATTGCTACTGGCACATCAATGGAAGGGATTGACTCTCAGGCTGATTAGTTATAAAGGCTAGCCATGTCTGTATGTTATGCAGAGGCTGGACCTATTGTGCACAATTCACTTTAGCAAGGCTCTGTGCCTGCCAAGGATGCTTGTTGAGTGTGTGTTTTATGAAGATGGTTGGGTGGTGCTCTAGGGTGGTTTGAAGCTGGCCACTGCATGTCTTGGTTCTGGGACCTCTTGTGAAGACTCTGGTGCTGGATAAGTTCAGCCATTCCCTTTATCATGTCTGGGGATATCTGGTAGGATCTACAAAGAAATCTGATGATGGCTGCCTTTGGTGTTGGATTTGGAGGTGCTTGGGAGAGGCAAAACTGGGTACTGAGGCTTGTTGCCACTAGTAATGGGGTTGGGGCTGCTTAATTAAAAGGTACAGAGTATGCTGAGGCCAGATACTATTTGTTTGGGCCTGTGAACCTTTGAAATATTTTAGAAAAGTCTGCAGCATGAGACTACAAGACAGACCATTTGTATGGAAAAGCCTCTGGAAATGGCTTGAGTTGGCCTAAAATTTGTAAATGGTGGGATCTCAGGGAATTACCAGGTGGAGATGGGTGAATGGTGTTATCAAGATTGATGGAGCCTCAGATGTGGTGCCAGCCTGTGCCTTCAGGAAGAGGACCCAATAAAGGAACAATGGCCTCTGTCAGCATTTCTGTTTGGTAGAAAGCTACCCCTTCAGCCCTCAACCTGAAGCCAGACAATTCAGTTCCTCCCAATATGCCTCTGTCACCTTATGGGCCTCTGCCCCAGTGCTGGAGCTGAGAAGGAGTGACTTCATTAGTGAGCAGAGGCCATGTAGAGGACCTTTAAGAGGAATGTCTGAGACTCCAGAGCCCTCTGTCTCACTCAACCACAGTTTATGTTGGTTTTCACAGACAGTAGGTATATGGAATTATTTTGCTGGCACTGGAGCCATAGGCTATAGAGCATCTTTGGCGCTGAGACTCCTTGCTCCTCAGGGGGATCTCCATTGTCACACATGGGTGTGGAGTCAGCTTGTCTTGCATTTCTGCCCCCTCTACCCATCTAGATGTGGCTTCCTCTATTTAGCCATAGTTATAGGACTTCTTAGCTATATCCTTAGTTCATATAGATTTCAGGTGGTTTTCAATGATGGCTGGTCAATAATTTATGCATTTTTGATGTGGTTGTGGGAGGACCCTTTACCAGAATGTTTTCACATGATTTTCTAATGAAGTTCAAAAGCTTGTAAGGGGGTTGCCTTTCTCTGATTGGCTTATTTCACCTAGCATAGAGTTCTCCAAGTTCATCCATGCTGTTGCAAATGGTAAAATTTACTTATTTTTTTATGGCTGAGTAGTATTCCATTGTGCAAATGTCTCATGGTGTTTTATCCACTCATCTACTGATGAATACTTTGGCTTCTTCCATAAATAAGGCTGCAATGAACATAAGGGTGCTTATGTTCTTTTGATGTAGTGTTGTAGGATTTTTCAGGTATACGAGGTCTGTCCTGAAAATATCGAGCCAATGTCAATACAACTAAAAGAGTTTGTATAGTCAATACTTTGGGGACAGACCTCGTGTTCCCAGAAGTGAGATCACTGAATGAAAGAACAGATCCATTTTTTAAGGTGTCTCTATACTGCTTTCCGCAGTGACTGTACCAGTCTGTGTTCCCACCAACGGTGCAAGAGAAAAAGGAACAACTCATAATACAGAAGTACAAAGAATGGTAAAAAAAATAGTATGAATAATTATATGACAACAAATTGACAATCTGGATGAAATGGACAATTCCTAGACACATACAATGTTCTAAAACTAATTAAATCAGGAAGAATCACAGAATCTGAATAGACAAGTTATATCTAGTGAAATTAAAGCAGTAATAAAAAGAAAAAACTCCTCAAAAACAAAAGCCCTGGACCAGATGGCTTCACATGTAAATATTACCAAACATTCCAGGAAGAACTAACATCTCTCCTTCTCAACTTATTTCAAAAATGTCTAGAGGGGGAGAAAGCTCCTAAGCTCATTTCATGATGCCAGCATTATCCTAATTCCAAAACCAGATAAAGACGCTACAATAAAGAAATTATAGGTCAATATCCTTGATGAACATAGATGCTAAAATTCTCAACAAAATATTACCAAACCAATTTATAGCAATACATCAAGAAGATCATATACCATGATCAAGTGGGATTTATTCCAAGATTACAAGGTTGGTACATTTGCAAATCAATAAATGTGATTCAACACATCAATAAAATGAAAGATAAAAAGCACATGATCATATCAATAAATGCAGAAAAAGCAGAAAAACTCAACACCCATTTGTGATAGAAACTCTCAGCAAAGTAGGAATAGAGGGAACACAAACAAGATATAAGACAAACCCACTGCCAGCATCATACTCAATGGGAAAAAAAAACTACAAGTGTTCCCCCTAAGGTTAGGAACAAGACAGGGATTACTGACTCCACCTCTCTTATTTATTCAACACAGTACTGGAAATCCTAGTTATAGCAATCAGACAAGAGGAAGAAATAAAAGACATCCAAATTGGCCAGAAGAAGCAAAATTGTCTTTGTTTGCAGATGACAGAGAACCCCAAAGATTCCACCAAGAAACTATAAGAATAGATAAATGAATTCAGTGAAGTAGCAGGATACAAACTAAATATCCAGAAATCAGTTGCATTTTATATGCCAATAATGAACTAACAGAAAAGAAAATTAAGAAAACAATCCTATTCACAGTTGCTTCAAAAAAGAATAAAATGCTTATGAATGAATGTAGTCAAGGGTGTAAAAAACCTGGGAAAATTATAAGACATGAAGGAAGAAATTGAACAAAATAAAAATAAGTGGAAATGCATACCATGTTTATGAACAGGAAAAATTAACATCGTTAAAATTTCCATGCTACCTAAAGCAATTGATAGATTCAGTGCAATTCCTAGCAAGATTCCAATAACATATTTCACAGAACTAGAACAAATATTTCAAAAACTTATATGGAATCACAAAAGGCCCAGCAAAGCAACAGCAATCATGAGAAAGAAGAGCAACATAGGAGTAATCATGCTACCTAATATCAGACTATACTATAAGTCCATAGTAATAAAAACAGTATGGCACTGGCATAAAAACAGACACATAGATTAATGGAACAGAACAGAGAGCCCAGAAATAAACCCCTACCTTTATAGTCAATTGACAATTTGACAGAGGAAACAATACAATGGGCTAAAGATAGTTTATTCAATAAATAGTGTTGGAAAAATTGGACAAATATATGCCTAAAAGTTAAACTAGCCCATCTTCTTTCATCACACACAAGAATATTAAAAATTGATTAAAGACTTAAATATTATAATGGTTGCATAGTATTCCTTCTAGGAGATGTGCCAAAATTAACTGTTGTTTGTAGAATGAAGCATTTAGCTTTTTTTCATTATTGTTGTGATTTTGCCATTAAAAATAAAATTACAATGAATATAAAAATTTTAAAAACTTAAATTTTAGAGTTGGAACCATAAAATCCTAGAAGAAGATGTAGGCAGTAAAGCCTCAGATATTGCTCATAGCATACATTGATATATCTCCTAGGGCAAGGGAGACAAAATAAAAATATAAACAAATGGGACATCAAACTAAAAAGGTTTTGCATAGCTAAGGAGACCATCATCAAAGTAAAAAGACAACCCCACAGAAAGGAAGAACATATTCACTGATAAGGGATTAATATCCAAAATTTATAAAGAATGAATAAAACTCAACACCGATAAACGAACAATCCAATTAAAAAATGGACAAAGGTCCTGAATAAACACTTCTCCAAAGAGGACACAGATAGCCAAGACACATAAAAGAATGATCACTAATCATCAGAGAGATGCAAATTAGAGCCACAGTATGCTATTATACCTGTCAGAATGGTATCATACCATCAGTAAATCAGCAAACATGTGCTGCTGAGGGTGTAGAGAAAAGGGAAGTGTTTGGGTTTTAGAGTTAAGTTTCCTCAAGCTGAGATCCCAACTCTATTTGCATCTTGGGCAACTGAATTAATTTGTTTGCGTTTATTTTCTTTATCTTGAAAATGGGGATAATAGTAGTGCATATTTCACTAAAGGAGTGTTTTAAGGACCAAACAAGATAATTCATAAAACTTGGAATAGTGTCAAATATAATACATAAAACTGTCAGCTGTTATCCAAAATCCTTGAAAAGTTCCCACTGACTGGGGGGAAACCTAGAACTGAGCAGGCCGAAAGGGTAGGGGTCAGAGAAGGAAGTTAGCAAAGATCTGTATAAAGTTAAACTTTGGCACATTTCCTTTATTTAGAGAAATAATACCACACCGGTGGTGGGAAAACAGGGAAATAAACATGGAGAGAAGTCACATTGTGAGAAATAATGAGACTAGCTAACATCTGTGCACATAAGTAAACAATCTAAGTAACAGGCATTGGAAATACCATTATCTGTACCTCTAAGGGACTGTTTTAAACTGAAGAGAATTTTTTTGTGGGGGGTAGGGTAGGTTAGAAGGTGGTATTTTGAGAATAAATTTGGTAGGTGGAGAAAGAATGAGATTGAGAAATGTTCAATTCTTGGCTGTTCCTTGGCTTCCGATCCAACCACCCATTTAATGGGAGTCCAAGGAAAGTCTAACAGACAATAAAATGGAGCAGCCAATTTCACAGACAACTCCTTTTGCACTTACGTTGTTTCTTTCTGTCTCTTGCGCTCAGCTACCTTCCATTGCTTGATCTACGACCCACACACTCTTAAATTAAAGTATACTTCCTATATCAATACATGTTCTTAATGAAATATTTCTGGTGAAAACTTTAAAAGGTGAGGCTGCATTCCTTACATTTTTCTTTTCTACACCCTGATTTCTTTGGCATAACATCAGTTCTCAGGTTTTGGACATTAAAACACATGTTAATAATCATCAATTAGACAAATAATCCTGCACATATACCAAAAAATGGCTAACTTCTCTGCAATGGGATAATAATGACCAAATATGCAAAATGCCTAATGCCTTTCTTTCTAATATGAAATGTAATATTTTAACAGTTATTCAGATCTTCCCCGGTGAAAGAATCTTATTATTAGATTTTCCAATGTTCTTCACTCCATTTCATATTTTTCATTTTTTAATATTAAGTTGATTTGGGAGTGAGATTTTAATTTGGAAATTTTTACAAGACCTCTCCAGAATCTTCTTTCCTTGGAGAACTATTTGGGTAATGGTGTTTGTTCCTGGCTCATGATACTTTTCTTGTCTTCTTGTGTCATAGGTAAATTTGGACAGTAAAAGTTAGTCCTCTCATTTGAACACAGGGATTATTTCTTTTTCATGAGTATTTACAATGTGCCAGGCACTGGGTAAATATATCTTTGATTTTTTTTTTTTCTTTTTTTTGCTAATGTCTCTTTTATGAGCTTATCAGCAGCATCTGCTTTAGAAGAAGGTTTTGAGTTTTTTGGGTTTTTTTCCAATGGATATTTGGTTCCTGGATGATAGTCATTCTGGTGACACTGCTCAAATCCCTGGGATGACAAATCAGGCAATCTTCCTGTGTCGGGCTGTAGAATTGGATTTGGGAGAGGAAAGGGAATGAACTGGGCAATGGAATCCATTGGGACTGTGTAAAACATGCTTTTCTCTGGCCTCACATGGCTTGTTAGCTTAAGGCATAAAAACAATCTTTACTGAAGGCACATTGGAAGGCAAATCGATAAACAAAATATATACTAAAAGTATTTGAAATTGCATATACAATTTAATCATTCAGTTAATTTGTATGTAAGCTAATTATACATGTAACTACATAGTAAGATATGGTTTTATTCTCTATTGTGACTCCTTACCATATCTGGTAGAATAGAATATAAACATTAACAAAATAAAATAGCGGTTCCAAGTTATGCCACAAAGCAGTAATATTTATTTATAAGACAAAGATCTGTTTCTTGTCCATATAGTTGTAAAGTGCCTTTCAGGGATGTGCGGTAGAATGTGATTCTAGTTCTCTAAGATAGAGATAGAGCCTGGGAAGAAAGCAGAGTGAAGTAATTCAGGCATTGGTGTTAATAGGCAATGACTATTACCCGTGGGCACACATATTAAATATAGTTCTTGTGTTCTTTTGTATGTGTATTATGCTGAAAAAGTCTCTTTCTCTTTAATCTATTTACTGAAGGCCAGGAATGGGATTGGGGTTGGGGAGATAGAGGAGAAAATCAAGTCATTCTAATTAATGTACATAAAATATTTATATCCAAGATGATGAGGAAAGTGCTCTGAAGTTTAAAACAATGTGTTTGTTAATGACACCATTAACTCTGTAATTTATTTGTGCTGTATTTAATTGGAAATATGTTTTAAATAACACAAATACATGGTTCAAGTACATGCATACCTTCTCAACTGGTGTACACTGAATGCACTCTTTTCTTTCATGCCCACGTCTTTCAGAAGTGTTTTTGTTTATTTAACATTCACGAAGATAAGCTGAATTACTTTTCTTACAGGACAACTGTTTGTTTGCTCTGAACATGAACTCAATAACTTACTTCAAATTGGCAGAATGAATATTTACAAACACTTTAAAAGAAGAATTTTACGTTTTTCAAGCCTTATCACATGAAAGAAGAGCATTTCTTTATTGTATATGTTAACAATGTTTAAGTTGTTGGGTAGCTCCTAAATTTGATGACTAAATAGATGAATGAATAAGAACATAGAATCACTAGGAAGCAGACTCAGTCAAAAAAGTCTTCTCTTTCAAAGTAAGCATGCCTCTAAAAGGACTGTTAACTGTGTTGCTGGTAGAAGTTCTCTGAAAAGCCTTTTTAATGGAAGTTGCTATGTGAATAATGCTTTCCTTTCCCTTACTGTAACTTCCCACATTTTTAAATTAAAATTATCTGACAATCAATTGATTAACATGTTTAAGCAGATTAAGGAGGGAAACAATGTGCTAACTACAAATAACCTCTCCTAGGTAATGGTTAGGGATACTGATATTTTAAAGTGATTTCTTCCATGATTCTTTGCAACATGCAGCTTTTCTCCTGCCATCCTTGTCCCAATCTGGCTCAGTGAATGTGGAGAATATAAATAAATGCCAGTGTCCCACATTTTCAAGTGTAACAGGTCTGCATTCCTGGTCTTGTCTCTTCTCCCTCTTTTATTCTATGTTCACAACCCTATCCTTAGTGCCAGTTAAGCAGCCACTTGGCTGTCTGGGCCTTTTACCATGATACATTGTACCCAGGGATTCTTGCACTTGCTTTCAGAAGGGTGAACCCTTGAGATGTAAGTGGTTATAAGAGAGCCCAGATTGGTCATCAGGAACCTAGTTTATAATCCTGACTGTGCCACTTGCAAACCATAAGCACTTGGGTGAATTATTCAGCTGCTGTGATTTCCATATCCTCATCTGTAATAAAAAGATTTAGCCCTGGATGGTGTGGCTCAGTGGATTGAACAGCAGCCTGCAAACCCAAGGGTCATTGGTTTAATTCCCAGTCAGGGCACATAACCAGGTTGCAAGCCAGGTCTCCAGCCAGGTCCAGGAGGAAGCTAAAAGGTAACCATACACTGATATTTCTCTCCCTTTCTTCCTCTCTCCCTTCCTTCTCTCTAAAAATAATAAAATCTAAAAAAAAAAAAAAAAAAGGATTTAATGTTATGTAACTATTAAACTCTCTTCTGGACTGAATATAAACATAAAACAACCATCTCAAGGATGAGAAATATAATTGGGAAGTTTTTGATCCATGGGTTGTAGAACTTGTACTTGTGTCCATTTTGCATAAATATAATAACTGGTATGTAAAATTAAGCTATCATTAGACTGTACTATAATCTTGCTTTTAAATACCTTTTTATAAATAACAAACTTAAGCTTGTTAATCTCATCTAGTATGTTCTATACTTTTCAATAAAGAGGTTTAAGAATGTTGGATAATTACCAAGTCATTTCAAATGAATGAAAACCCACCTCAATATAAATTGGGAGAAATGAATGTCCTGATTCATTTTGTTCCAGACTAAAGACTGAAGTCTAAAGAATACATAAGTAAGCAAGCAAAATAGAACTCATTGGAAAACTCACATCTGTCCACCATCATTGCACAAAAACACACATTGTGTGGTCTGGAGAAAGATTACACAGCACCCATGGGAGGTGGCTTTACACGAGAGATGAATAACTAGAAAAGCAAAGGGCTCTGTGAGAAAAATCAAAGACTGATTGGGCAGAGCCAGAATTAGAGGAAGAATTGAGGCAAGAGGAAGGCACAAGGACAAACAGAGATTTAAACCAGCCATTCAGGCTTGCAGGCGCCATCTGAAATGTCAAAAGGAAAAAAAAAAAAAAAAGTGAGTCTGGGATGAGATTGCAATAATTATATTGTGTATATAATGAAAGAATGAACACAACCATCTCAGAAGGAACGTATTTTTAAAAATTCAGTTTTCTTATCTAAATTAAGCATTTGAATTGAGCCTGGAATCCTTCCCATGGGAGACATTGATTTTTCTTCCTTTCTAACCCTAATACAGAGACTGAAAAAAATGAAACACTTGCTTCCCAAGCTCCCTTAGAACTGAGGATGGCCACGGGGCTAATGAGAGAGAAGCAGACGCTGCCGCGGCCTTTCCTCATCCACCCATTCTTTCCCCTCAAATGGGAACATGTTGCTCACAGTGGTGGAAGCTATTCTGTGACCATGGGTGAAAAGGGTAAATGAATCCAACAACAGTGATCACATCACTGAGCCACTGGACTCATGCCACCAGCCTTTAAACTTATTATCTAATTTAAAAAATTCTATTTATTTAAGTCCTGGTTCACCAGTTTTACTCTGTCTTGTAGATGAATGCATCCTAATACACCTTCCAGAGATGCCAATTCAATGCTATGTTTCCTTCCACATTATACATTCTGATTTTCACAGTGGGGTGAGATTTATTATGCTTCAGGTCTCTTATTCTCTTTCCATAAACAAAATAGAGTCCCTTTTCCAGGGCATCTTGGCAGACAGACACAGATACTTGCCGAGATCACTCTGGCATTCTGTGTAATGAAAGGAGTAGGAGTAGAGGCTGATCTCACATAAGCTCTCTGCTCTGGATAGGAGACCCTAGCATGTTTCTTCCTCTGCATCTCCTTCCCTTGTCTGTGAGACAGTCAGAAAGACAAATAGCTCAGGTCTCTCTGTGCCTAAGGAACTGTGCTCTGTGTGTCTTAGTCACCTCTAAGATTCCTCCATTCCCATTAAGGCAGAGAAAGGTGGGAATGAAATTCAGTTCACACCTAGAAGAAAAAAACTCACCTTGAGATCAGCAGTACAAAGGGGACTTCCAAGCTCGCTGTGAATTGCAGCAGTAAAGGGAAAGGCTTGGTGCAGCTTAAGTGAGCTACACAGTGGCTCAAACAAAGTGGGTGATCCATAAAAAAATGGAGAAAATTTGTTCAGAATAATCATTTTGAGTGGAAAAATAATGGACACTCACAAAACACAGAAGAAAGTTTAAAGCTTATTCTTTTTAAAAAGATTTTATTTATTATTTTTAGAGAGAAGGGAAGGGAGAGAGAGAGAGAGAGATATCAATGTATGGTTGCCTTTCACCTGCCTCCAGCTACGGACCTGGCTGGAGACCTGGCTTGCATCCTGGTTATGTGCCCTGGCTGGGAAATCAAACCAGCGGCCTTTGGGTTCAAAGTCGGGCATCTATCCACTAAGCTACATCAGCCAAGGCCTGAAGCTTATACTGACCTCATTTTCTCTTCTATTTGCTCAGATTCTATTAGCAATGAAAGAAAATATGTATAAGTGAAACTTGAACCACATTGGATATGTAGCTACTCAGGGAGACATCCCATGGAAGGTCTAATGGATACAACTGCCAAATTGCTGAGATCTTGCAAATATTAATGGAAAATATCTAGACTACTAGTTCAGCCTGCAAAAGAGAGAATATGGTAACATCTGTTCACACATATAATTCACACATAGTCTTAAGAAGGGTAAGAAAACCTTTGCCTCAGTCTTCTGGAGTGATGCTTAATAAAAAGTATTAAATCAGTGACAGACTACTGCCACCATAAAATAAGCAGAGCTATTAGGTATAAATACATTAATAATTAGTGATATTAATATTAAATTATAACATGACATATTATTTGTGCGGAAATAAGATGGTATCTATTGATACCTGTATACTGTAACTCTTATACAGATTTAAGGTGAACTTCCTTAATCATGAAGGAAATGTCACTTCACTTGTCAAGAATTGAGTCCCTATGATTTGAATTGGAGATAAGATTTCCCTTATTAATTATGACATTTGAAACTATATAACCAATACATTTTAGAAAATCGAGATGGTTACAAGTATGGATTTTGACTTTTTGCTATAGAAGTTACAGCTTCAATGATATTTTGGAAATTATTTACAAATTGTTTATTAACCACCAATGTCCTTTTCTGAGAAAATTAAGTAGATTAATATATCCACTGACAGTTGGGGTTAAATTTGTGAACTTCTTATTTCTACTTTCTTTACTAATTCTTCCTGGCTGTTAATGAAAGAATTGTTAAAAACAACAACTCAAACCTACAGAACCCTGCTGCTGGGGACAGCATAAACCCATTTCCAGAGTGCACCGTTGGGAAGTGGAACTACAAAGCTTGGTTGATATTTTAAACAGTACTGTGCAATAGGGCCTACTTGATGGCTTTTCCATTTACTTCTTAGAGGCTGAAAAAGTTGGACTGTCAGGAAACTTTTCTTGTGTTTATTCTTCAGTTTTTCTTTTCATAATTTCCCATCACCATTCCTTGTTAATGTACTTGTATGGGCCACCTCAAGTGATTCCTCATTTTAATGGCACTAATTCTTTGTCTCTCTGTCTCTCATTTTCCTGGTTAGTTTCTATTCTGCCAAATAACACAGTTTCTTAATTTTACTTATAACTTAAGTTCAATGCTCATCAAACAGTTCTGTATGCCTCTTTCTTTAAAATGTCTGATACGAATGTAGCAATGATGCCAGCATTATCTGTTGTTCTAATTTTACAACAATTATACTATTCACTACAAATAATAAAATCTATTAAATTCTATATGTGTTTCACTATTGTAATTTACCATGGATTTGTATTTTAGCTCTTTAGCATTTGTTCTTAAATAATTCCCTTCAATGGAATTCTTCCTACATACTTTACATTATTTAACATAACTCATTTTCCTTGATTAAAGTTTGAATTGTTCATTTTACATTGTATTCAAAACAGCAAAGTAAATACATGCCTTTCCTTTAGCATTTTGTCATATTTTATGCAGTTGCATGCACAGTGTTTCTGGAATTTCCTCCTGATATATATAGGGATAGTCCAGGGGCAGTTCTTTGGAGAGCACTTACTTTTCTTTACAGATGAAAATTTCATATACCAGAGAAACCTCTATTTATATTTTTAAAAATATTTTTATTGCTTAATTTTAAAGAGAGGGGCAGAGAGAGAGGCAGAGAAGGAGAGAGTCATCAATGTATGGTTGCCTTTCAACTGCCTCCAGCTACAGAGCTGGCTGGAGACCTGGCTTGCAACCTGGTTATGTGCCCTGGCTGGGAATCAAACCAGCAATCTTTGGGTTCACAGGTCAGTGCTTTATACACTGTGCCACCAACCAGGGCCTTGGATGAATATTTTGACTGTTTGCTTTAGTGACTAATTTCTGATAAGAGTATGAATATTTGCTATATTAGATAATTTATCAGAAAACTATAGGCCTCCAAAAATAGCAAAAGGAAAATCCCTTCAGTTATCAGTTATACTGAGACATATGACTCATCTTAAAAGGAGTTTGGCAATAATAGTATCATGGCCAAGGACCTTGAATAAAATTTATAGGTATATATACATGATCTCTTATCTTCTTGCTTTAGTCAGAATAATTTCAGTTTTGTACTTCAGTATTTTAGGTTGATAGCCATGAGATTTGGGGAAGAAAAAAAGATTAGGACAAAATAGGACATATTCAATTTAGGAAGCGTTGAGTTAGTTTTCTTTGCAGTATTTGTTTCCCCTCTTCTCCTTAGCCCACTAATGTGGTGAATGAGTGTTCCAGCCAGGGCAAGGAAGACATGATCCTCTGTCCAGTAGGTGCCTCCCAGCCCTACGAAGAGCACAGTGGCTGCTACTATCAACTGTAGGGACTTTGGAGGCCCCATTGAAGATGTCACCCTGGATTTCTTGACCCTGAGCATCTTCCATGATTCTCTGACATACTAACTCATTTGGTCTATAATTGGTGAGAACAGAATATTAAAACACCTAAATTATTTAACTCCAGAATTTATAGAAAAAATTAAAATAATAGATACTTTTTAAAAAGACTAACATGGTACTAGTTGATTATTTTACTACTTCTGAGAGGTCTACATAATTAAGCTTTATTATCCTAAGTTAAAAAACAAAAGAAGAGAGGAAAGATGGCAACAGAGTAGAGAGCATCACTAATAGCATTCCCGAATACCAGAGCAGCTGGAGGATAGGATAGGGAGCATGAGATGTCTGCAGGTCACTAAGAATTGGAGCAGTAAGCATCTGGACTTAGGGGAGCACAGCCCAGGGGCTGCAGAGACCTACAGGAGAGCAGGTGAGATAGTTCCAAACCGGCTGGTGGGCCGAGGTGGGCTCTGGGCAGCAGTGGCTCTACCCAGAGAGGCCTCTCTAACTGAAGCAGCTCCAGACTCCCTGGAGACTAGAAATCTGAGCAGTGAAGTGTGGGCAGTGAGGGCAAACACTAGAGGGAATGAGGAATTGAACTCCTGCAGGGGAGGGACTGTGTGAGAGTCTTGCTCCAGGGACAGAGAGAGGAAGCACTTCACTAGGCTAGAGGCGGAGAAGAAGAGAACAGAGGGGAGCAGGAGCAGAGTAGCGGGGAAGTGCACCAGCCGGAGCAGGGAGAGGGCCGAAAATGGTGCTTCTGTGCCACCGGGGAAGGGGCGGCATGAAGCCCCTGCAAGGGGGTGGGCCCAGCCCTGTGCACTCACACTGGGCCCCCAGGCTCCCACAGAAACTCCAAAATGTGAGCCAGGAACTTGAAGCTGGTGCAACTGGCTCGCCTATTGCAGGCAACAAAGGCTGCGCTGTGGATACTCTGGGGAGCTGGGTGCGCATCACAGAGGTGGTGGTGAAGGACTCCTCGGAGAGCTGGACTGCCTGGAGGGTTATCCTTTGTTTGGGGGAGCCAGGCGCTGTTAGTGGACAGGGGCTGCCTCCTCTGGTAGCTGCAGGGGCAGAGCCAACCATCATAGGAACCAGCAAGGTTGCAGGCCACCCCGAGTTGGAGCCAGGTGCCCATCACAGGCAGGAACCTCCTCCAGGAGCTGGAGTGGGAGGAGCACCCATAGACACCACAGAAGCACCCTGCTGGTCTTCACATGGATCCAGTGAGAGAAGAGAGGGCCCCAAAACACCAGAAGCACAGAAACTCAGCTAGGCTACTGGAGACTCAACCTACCTGGGGGCTGACAACCAGAATCAGCCCTGACTGTGACAACCCTAGGCCCTGCCACTCCAAGAGCCTCCCTGGGGGCTGACACTCAGAATCAGCCCTGACTATGACAACCATAGGCCCTGCCACTCCAAGACCATACAGCTAAAAGTAGACTGCAGAGACCTGACCAAGAAAAAGAGGCAGACTCAGGAAATGGATTGCTGCTAATCTCAAGCACCTGAGTTATACCGAGAGCTACATGAACTAATAATCCCTAACATATCCTTTTTAAAAGTTACTTCCAAGCCTCACAATTAGTGCATTTTAAGTAAGTACTGTTTATACTATAGTGTATCCCAACTCACATATTTTTACTCCTCCCCTATCTTAATCCACCTAAAAACCTAAGACCCTCCTCCTAATCTTGATTTAAAGTCTACTCACTCTCCAGCTATAACGCATTCCCAGTCCTCAATCTAAGCATTCCTCCACTCCCCAGGCACATAACCCCTTTCTTTATTTTATTTTATTTTCTGCTAAAAGCCCACAAGTCCTGGACCAATCAGGGATCATTAAGGGTGAACAGGGAGGTAGATGCAGCAACTATATAAATAGGCTTATACTGTTCACTCGTACTTGAGGCTTTCTGATTCTACCTCTACTCATTTCTGTAGAATAGATAAGTTGGTTCCCTCTCTCATATCCCTGCTATCTTTGCTACTTCTCAGCACCCTTTAAAACTATTTATACTTTAGTCAACTTAGTTATTTTTCCCCCTCACACAACAGTCTTAATATATCTACATCCCTATTAAGACTGGCTCAGTTGCAGCTGAGGGTGTGATTAAGAGCAGGGATTACCTTGGAGAGCATGGGTATATAGTTACGTTTATAGGCATTCGAAAGGGGAAGTAAAAGAGAAAGATATCTCTGAAGGTATGGTTATTTTGCCTGGACTAGTGGTTCTGTTTTAGGAACAGCTCAAAAACAGTGAAAGGATAGAAGGGAGTGTCTCATAATCAGTCAACTGGAAAGAAAGGAGCAACATACACAACCAATCCAGAATACAACCAGACAGCCCAAGTTAATGATATAAAGGCTACCCTAAGAGCAACAAGTGGAGTAAATCTAGGAGACTGCAACACTGAACTCCACAAATCTCCTAACACAGAAGGGTGCTCAACAAAGGCAAGGAAGTAAAGCAGATTAATACAAGAAACAACAACAATAACAACAAAAAAACAAGCAACAACAGACACCCAAAATGGGGAAAAAAAGAATCAGTTTATCACCAAAAGGAAAGGAAGAATCCCCAGAAAGATCACCAAATGAAACAGAGGCACATGACCTATCAGATATGGAATTAAAAAGAATGATGATATAGAAGCTCAATGAGCTCAGCCACCTCAAAGAAAACTAAAAACAACTCCAGGGAAGTTACAAGGAGCTTACTGAGAGCTACTCCAGCATCAAAAAGGACTTAGAAACTATCAGTAGGTACCAGGAGGAAATGAAGAATACAATTTCTGAATTAGAATACAGTAGAAGGAATTAACAGTAGGCTAGAGGAAGCAGAGGACCGGATTAGCAAGTTGGAGGACAACATAGACAAATACTCCAAGACAGTACAAGAGAATGAAAAAAGGCTGAACAAGAATGAACAGGTTTTAAGAGAGCTGAAGGACAACATGAAATGTAATAACATCCATATCATAAGGATACAAGAAGGAGAAGAGAAACAAGGAATGGAAAACCTGTTCAAAACAGTAATGATAGAAAATTTCCCTAACATGATGAGTGAAAACATTACCCCATTTCAGGAAGCACAGAGGGTCCCAATGAAGATCAACCCAAACAGACCAACTCTAAGGCACATTATAATTAAAATGGCAAATTTCAAAGACAAAGAGAAAATCCTAAAGGCATCAAGAGAGAAATGACAAATAACATATAAGGGGGTTCCAATAAGACTATCAAATGATTATTCAACAGAAACAATTCAAGCCAGAAGGGAATGGCAAAAAGTATTTCAAGTAGTGGGAAACAAAGGTCTGCAACCAAGAATACCCTACCCAGCAAGGCTCTCATTCAAGATGAAAGGAGAAATAAGGAGTTTCCTAGACAAAAGAAGACTAAAAGAATACATCTCTACCAAACCAGCACTGCAAGAAATGCTAAAGGGTCTGCTTTAAAAAACAAATGAAGAAACAGAGAGAGACAGAGAGGAACACAGGTACAAAGTGGGAAAATGGCACTCGATAATAACCTTAAATGTAAATGGATTAAATATGCCAATCAAAAGACATAGGGTAGCTGAATGGGTAAGAAAACATGACCCACATATATGCTGTTTTCAAGAGACCAACCTCAGAACAAAAGATCAACACAGATTGAGAGTGAAGGGATGGAAAAATATATATCAGGCAAATGGACATTAAAAAAAGGCTGGAGTAACAATACTTATTTCAGACAAAATAGATTTTACAATGAAGGCCATAAAAAGAGATAAAGAAGGAAATTTCATAATACTTAAGGAAACAATCCATCAAGAAGAAATAACTCTGGTAAACATATACGCACCAAACATAGGAGCTCCGAAATATATAAGGAAAATCTTGGAGGACTTCAAGAAGGATATAGACAGCAACACACTAATAGTAGGGGATTTTAATACCCCACTATCAATAATGGACAGATCTTCCAAACAAAAAATCACCAAAGATGTTGTGGTATTGAACAACACTCTAGAGGAAATGGACCTAACTGATATATACAGAATCTTTTACTCCAAAATACACATTCTTCTCAAATGCACATGGATCATTCTCTAAGATAGACCACATGGTAGGTCACAAGACAAGCCTCCACAAATACAGGAAAATTGAAATCATACAAAGCATCTTCTCAGATCACAATGGCTTGAAACTAGAAACCAACCTCAAGGGAAAAAAACAAAAATACTCTAACTCATGGAGAATGAATAACATGCTTTTAAGTAATGAATGGGTTAACAATGAGATCAAAGATGAAATCAAAAAAGTTTCTGGAAACAAATAACAATGAACACACAACAGCCCAAAACCTATGGGACACAGCAAAGGCATTGCTCAGAGGAAAGTTATAGCAATACAGGCCTACCTGAAAAGGTCACAAGAAGTTTATAAAAACAACCTAACAATAAAGCTGCAAGAACTAGAGAAGCAACAACAAACAAAGCCCAGAGCAAGTAGAAGGAAGGAAATCATCAAGATCAGAGCAGAACTAAGTAACTTAGAGATTCAAAATACGATTCGAAGAATCAACAAGTCCAGGAGCTGGTTCTTTGAAAAAGTAAACAAAATTGACAAGCCTTTATCCAGACTCATCAAGAAAAAGAGAGAGAGGACCCAAATAAACAAAATCAGAAC
This sequence comes from Noctilio leporinus, assembly GCA_004026585.1. NCBI lineage: Eukaryota > Metazoa > Chordata > Mammalia > Chiroptera > Noctilionidae > Noctilio > Noctilio leporinus. The sequence continues at coordinate 105,367 of PVIW01001662.1, read as the reverse complement.
TGACAGAGGAGAAATCACAACTGATACTTCAGAAATACAAAAGATTGTAAGAAATTATTACAAACAACTATATGACAAGAAATATGACAACTTGGGTGCAATGGACACATTTCTGGAAATGTATAATCTACCAAAACTGAACCCAGAAGCAGAAAGCCTGAATAGGCCAATAACAACTAGTGAAATTGAAGTAATCCAAAATCTCCCAAAGCACAGCAGCCCTGGACCAGATGGATACACAGGTGAATTTTACCAAGCATTTAAAGAATAACTAACTCCTATCCTTCTCAAACTATACCAAAAAATACAGGAAGAGGGAAGACTCCTAAACTCTTTCTATGAGGCCAATGTTATTCTAATCCCAAAACCAGGTCAAGACACAACAAGAAAGAAAACTACAGGTCAATAACTCTGATGAACATAGATGCTAAAATTCTCAACAAAATATTGGCCACCCGGATTCAGCAGTACATTACAAAGATCATACACCATGATCAAGTGGGTTTCATCCCAGGGATGCAAGGATGGTACAACATTCATAAGTCAATAAATGTAATACACCACATCAACAAATTGAAAGACAAAAACCATATGATCATATCAATAGATGCTGAAAAAGCATTTGATAAAGTGCAAGCAACCATTTATGATAAAAACCCTCAGCAAAATGGGAATAGAGGGAGCATACCTCAACATCATAAAGGCCATCTATGAGAAACCTGAAGCCAACATCATACTTAACGGATAAAAACTGAAAGCTTTCCCGCTAAGATCAGGAACAAGACAAGGCTGTCCACTTTCTCCACTTCTGTTCAACATCGTCTTGGAAATTCTAGCCATAGCCATCAGAGAAGAAAAAGGAATCAAAGGTATCCAAATTGGGAAGGAGGATGTCAAACTGTCATTATTTGTAGATGATATGATAGTGTACATACAAAACCTGATAGGCTCCACCAAAAACTTACTTGATCTAATAAGCAAATTTAGCAAAATAGCTGGCTATAAAGTCAATATCCTGAAATCAAAAGCATTTTTGTATACTAATAATGAAACATCAGAAATAGAAGCATGAAAACAAATTCCATTTACCATAGCAACAAGAAAAATAAAATACCTAGGAATCAATTTAACTAAAGAGGTAAAAGACCTGTACTCAGAAAACTATAGAACATTGAAGAAAGAAATCAAGGAGGATACAAATAAATAGAAGCATATACCATGTTCATGGATGGGAACAATGAACATCATTAAAATGTCCATACTACCCAAAGCAATCTATAGATTCAATGCAATCCCAATTAAAATGCCAATGACAGACTTCACAGAAATAGAAAAAATACTTCAAAAATTTATATGGAGCCAAAAATGCCTACAAATAGCCACAGCAATCTTGAGAAAGAAGAACAAGGTAGGAGGAATCACAATACCGGACATCAAGCAATACTGCAAGGCTACTGTCATCACAACTATCTGGTACTGGCGTAAGAATAGACATATAGATCAATGGAACAGAATAGAGAGCCCAGAAATAAGCCCAGGACTCTCTGGTCAATTAATATTTGACAAAGGGGGAAGGAACATAAAATGGAGTAAAAACAGTCTCTTCAACAAGGGATGTTGGGAGAACTGGACAGCAACATGCAAAAAGATAAAACTAGATCACCAACTTACACCATACACCAGAATAAACTCAAGATGGATAAAGGACCTAAGCATAAGCAGTGCCACCATAAAGGTTCTGGAGAAAAATATAGGCAGTAAAATTTTTGATATCCTACACCAAAATATGTTTATGGATATTTCACCAAGGGCAAAGGAAATCAAAGAACAAATCAACAAATGGGACTATTTCAAATTAAAAAGTTTCTGTTCAGCTAAAGAAAACACCAGCAATATTCCAAGGGAACCAACTGTATGGGAAAACATATTTGCCAATGATACCTCAGACAAGGGTTTGATTTCCAAAAATACAAAGAAGTAATGCAACTCAACACCAGGGAGACAGACAGCCCAATTAAAAAATGGGCAAAAGACCTGAACAGACAACTCACTGAGGAAGACATACAAAGGGCCCAGAGGCATATGAAAGAATGCTCAACATCACTAGACATCAGAAAGATGCAAATTAAAACCACAATAAGATACCACCTCACACCTGTAAGAATGGCAATCATCAACAAATCAACAAACAAGTGTTGGCGAGGATGTGGGGCCCTGGTGCACTTTTGGTGGAAATGCAGGCTGGCGCAGCCACTATGGAAAACAGTATGGAGTTTCCTTCAAAAACTAAAAATGGAACTGCCTTTTGATCCAGTGATTCCACTACTAGGACCATACCCAAAGAATCCTGAAACAGCAATTCATAAGAATCTATGTACCCCTATGTTCATAGCAGCACTATTTACAATAGCCAAGTGCTGGAAATAGCCTAAGTGCCCATCAGTGGATGATTGGATCGAAAAACTTTGGTACATTTACACAATGGAATACTACAGAGCAGAAACTAAGAAAGAACTCTTAACCTTTGCAACAACAAAGTATTATGCTTAGTGAAATAAGCCAGTCAGTGAAGGACAAATACCACATGATCTTACTCTTTACAGAACAATAATGAACAAAGCTAACAATAAGCAAAACAGAACCAGATATATGAATACAGTGAATAAGCCTTCAGTGAACAGGGGGAAGGGGGTTATGGGAAGAGGGGAGGAAGAGGCAGGGAAGGGGAGCAATTTAGACAAGAACCTAATATGGAGGAACCATGGACATGGACAATATGTGGGATTGACTTTGTAGGGGAATGTGTGGGTGGGGAAGAGGACAGAGGGGAGTAAAAAGGGGATAGATGTAATAGAGCAATAAAATTAAATTTTTAAAAAAAGAAGAAAAAGATCAAAGCCCTAGGAAAAGATTTCTTTGGCTTCTAAGCATTGAATAAACCTAAGGAATCTGTGTAAAAAATCACTTAATTATTGTTTCCCTAAGTGACTAGTGTTATCTCCCAGTGGTCATTAATATTCTTCTCCAAAGGTTCCCTCTGTCAGAAATGGTGAAATGTGATCCAGTATAAATAGGATGAGGTATTTTCATTGGTTCCTGTGGTCTGCCATGGCTTGCCGCTGCTCCCAGGGGGGACACAGAAGTTCTGTTCGTCACAGTTGGAAAGTTTCTAGCCTCCAAATGTCAAATCAGGAGCAGAACCACAACAATTTTCAAAGGAAAACAGAGCAAGCAATTGATAGCTTTATCTCCTTTTCTTTTCTAGTCCATATTCTACCACTTTCCCATTTAAATTTTAGTCTCTTGCATCTGTTTGAACTGAAGCCTGTGTTCATTTTGAGCCAATAAAAACTACAAAAAGGAAACATCTGTATTGTTAAGTCACTAATGCTTTTCTGACAGTTCTGCAAAGTAAAGATCTAATTAAAGATCACATAGGCAAGCTTTCAGTGGGTGATATTTTTAAGGCTAAGGCTGAATAAAATTTTGTACTACAACCATTAATTTCACATACATGAAATTAAATTTATACTTAATTGTATTATATTTAATAACATTTAACAGATGTATTATTTCATGACACTTGATCCTTAAGATAAATTGAAGGATAGGTATGTTACATAGATTTACCTTAAAACATATAAATAATTAGTAGAAGAGCCAACATAAAATCCTAGCAAATTCCTCACAAAAATTATTTGCCTGTGTTAGAAAACACTGTTGATTGTAATAAAGTAAATTATTTAGGAACTTCTCATTGATTTGCTGATATGTATTTTAAATAATATTCAAACATTCTGGAAAGCAATTAAAAACTTTTTTTGTACTATTTCACCCAGGAATTCTACTTCTAAGAATACATATATTCTAATTAAATAATTAGATATTTGTTCAAAGACTTAACTACAATAAAGTCTTCCTAAGCATTGCTCATATACTTTTTTTAGAGCAATAATAGTGCTAACTGGTATAAAAAAAGAAGTTCAAAAATTTTATGACTCAACATACAGAAAAGCAATTTCTTGCTCATACAAGTTTCAAAATGGATGTCTTTGGTGACTGCACATTTGTATGGTTATACAGAGACCCAAATCCCTTCCACCTTTCGATTCCTCCATCTCCTGAGACCTAGAAGTCCTCTGACGGAGATCCTCTGCTTTTCATTGACTTATGAACATGGAGGCCACATGGAAGATGCATTTTGCTGAGTCTGCAAGTGGCATAGATCACTTTTGCTCTTGTTTCATTGGCCAGACATAGTTTATGATTATGCAACAGTATGGAAGGCTAGGAAATGTACTCCATCTGTGTTCTTAGCCAATAGAGGAAATAGATTTTGAGAAACAAGTAATAGTCTTTCTGCAGCTCATTAATGTGAAGACACTTTAAAGTAAATAACATCCATATAGTAGAACACAGAGTAGTTACAAAACTTTTTAACAGTGAATGCAATGAAAATATGTTCTTGTATTGAGCAAAAAGTGTTGATTACAGTGTTTTTGGCACAAATCTCATTGTTCACATGGTCATCATGATTTATGATAACCTTTTAGTTATTAAAAGCTGACAGGGCAAAGTTTATAAAATAATATCATCACTGTGATGTTATCATTCCTACTTCCCCTTTTTTTCCACTTCTGAAGTCATGTGTGTTTTGTAATGAGAACGTAATAGGGCAGAAAGTTGTCACATGTGGAATCTGATTAAGATAAGTTTGAAAATAGATTTTGTCATTTTATAGCTGGGTTAACTTAAACCAATTAATCAACTTATATGAAGTTAATTTATTTTCTTTTTGAACAATGAGGAAACTATTAATCCACTTCATATAGTAATATAAAGACCAAGTAAAATTTTATATGGAACACACTCAGTGTGCAGTAGATAGAACAGGCTTTAAAAATTCTACAAATAATGGAGTGATGTCAATTGCTATTTTTTTAATATATTTTATTTATTTTGCTATTACAGTTGTCCCAATTACCCCCCTATTCCCCTCCACCCAGTACCCCATTTCCTCCAGCAATGCCCTCCTTAGTTCATGTCCATGTGTCATGCATGAGTTCTTTGGCTTCTCCATTTTCTTTGTTCTTCTTAACATCCCCCTGCCTATTTTGTAACCACCAATGTGTACTTTTTTTTCCTTTCACATCCAGACAGTTCACCATTTAATTACTATTTTTGATATGCAAGAATCAGGTTATTCCAACTAGATAATTTGTTGAAAATATCATATTCAAATTAACTACATTCTTCTGTCTTTCTTTAGCTTCTAATAGTTTAATATAAAAAATTTTTAAAGATTTTATTTGTTATCCTTAGACAGAGAGGAAAGGAGAGAGGAACAGAGGGAGAGAGACATCAATGTACGGTTGTCTTTCACCTGCCTCCAGCCACAGATTTGGCTGGAGACCTGGCTTGCAACCTCATTATGTGCCCTGGCTGGGGAATTGGACCAGTGACCTTTGGGTTAGCAGGCTGGCACCTTACCCACTGCGCCACCAGCCAGAGCTAGTTTAATATAATTTTAACAAAAGGTTCCTTATATTAAAGTTCAACATCTTATCATAAGCCTTCCACAGGCTCAGAATATTTATTCTTAGACTGGAATAAATATTTTATTCCACTTACATTTGACACTGGGGAGTCCAGTTCTTGATTCAATACTAAGAACTGCCTTTCCACATTGAGATAAAAGATTATAAATGTTGGTGGACACTGTGGGTTTCCTACTAAACACCAACTTTCTCCTTATTCCTCAACATTGGCGAAGTCTGTCAGTCACTAGGGACCTCAGAACATCAGACTCTGCTATCCATCTTGCATGTGACCCAATTCCGTGTGAGCCAGAAGAGGAATCTACTGGGATGTTCTTGGAGAGGTGTCCCTCCTGCTAGTGAATTGACTGCGGTCTCTGTGATGTGATCTTAGCCTCCTCATACCCATAATTCATGCTTTGGGGTTTCCACCACCAGGAGGTGGAGTCCATTTCTTTACTTTTTGAATTGAAGGCTGACTGATCTCATGACCTAATTCTGACAACAGCGTAACTGTACACCATGTTAAAGGCTGGTCTCAAGAAACCTTGAAAGGTGGGGCTTCCTCTAGAACAGAATAAGAAGCTTGGTGGACTCTTACCCCAGGAAAATAACAATTTTTAACTGGTAAAAAACAAACAAACAAACAATGACTTAAAGTTTCTGGAAAATGTCCTGAGTGTAATACAAATCGAGAAATATTTATTGACTAAAATCTACTAAGTTGGTAAAAATAGTAAGCGTTTGTGGCATTGATGCAGCCATTTTGGATTTAAAGGGAAACATTGGCAGCACCCGGAGGAGAAGAATGGATCCTTGATAACATCATTACATTTCTGAACTGGCTGACCTTTCGACTGTCTACTTACTGATTTATATTTATGTGAGAAAATAAATGTCCTATTGTTTAAGACATTTTAGTCTAAATATTTTATTTTTGCAATGAATTGATATTTATGTGATTCTCAGAATAGAACTGATCCATGGCAAAATCATGTACAGTGTCAAGTTTGTACTTGGCTGTGTTCTTTCTAAAGCTTTGTTCCTTAATCACTCACCCACCTCACCTGCCTGCAAAGGGTTTTATTCTCCAAAGACTGCCTCTCCTGTACCAGTTTGCATGTATGCCTGCATATTCTCACCATTAATATTTATGATTCATTCAGATCCAAGGTGTTGAATAACAAGTCTTTGCTAATTCAAATAGGATTACTTTTACTTAACACGATCATTTTAGCTTTTGTATCCTGGACTCTATCAAATGTAGTCAGTTATCATGAGATGACCATGGGCTCATTAGAGATCCTTAGATAAGCAGTGAGTTCTGGCTTATTTTCAGAATTCATTTTCATTAATCTAGGTGTGTACATGGTGGCTCTCTCTGCAAAAGACTCTTAAGAACATGGCATGACCTCTACAAAAGGGAATAATCTAAGAATTCAAATTGTCTGACTCCAAAATGGGTAGTGCCCTTGAAGGGCACATGTTGGCCAGTATGTCAGCCATTAGAGTCTATTTGGACTCCATCCTAGAGCAGACATCACTTTTAGAAAGCATTTTTAAATTCTTGCCTTTACACTCCCATAATTACTTCAGAATGTATTATGTTATACTGTGTTTCTCTTTTCTTTGCAAGAGCAATCATCATCAAAAGATGGCTGACAATGGCTAAATAAGTATTTGGTAACTGAGTTTTTATCTTTTGCTTTAGAAATCTTATCAGTTTATTTTTTTGTATTTGAAATATAAATGAAGAGAAACTACATATTGAGTTGGCCAAAAAGTTGTTTTTTTTTTTTTACCCTTAAGATGGCTGTAGTAGTACTTAGTTGTCTAACTTCATTCAAAACAATTTTGTTAGATTGTATTATGACAGCTGTCACATCAGCATGCATTAAAAAAAAAGCATCAAATTTGGTGAATTTTTGTGTAGCCAATATAATATTGAAGATGGAAGATAATACACAACATTTTCAACATATTATGCTTTACTATTTCAAGGAAAGTAAAAATGCAACTGATATGCAAAAAAAAGTTTTGTGCAGTGTATGGAAAAAGTGCTGTGACTGACTGAACGTCAAACTTGTCAAAGGTTGTATGCAAAGTTTTGTGCTGAAAATTTCTTGCTGGATGATGCTTCACTGTCAGGTAGACCAATTGAAGTTGATTGCGATCAAATTGAAACATTAATTGAGAACAATCAACATTATATCATGCGGGAGATAACTGGCATACTCAAAATATCCAAATTATAAAGTTATTGCTGAAAATGAAAATGTGTCTTTTATTTTACAGGAAAAACAAACACATGTTTTGGTTAACCCAATACATAAAATAAAACCGCTGCCTTAAAAAAAAAAAAAAAAAAAACAATGATATACCCTCTTCTCATCTTTAGTAAATTTAATTTTTGTAGGTGCTATTTCAGTTTGCTCCTCAATTAATAAGAAAAAAAAAACATGAAATAAATGTCATGATTATATGTAGTATCAAGTCAGAGACTTGAAAGGAAATAGAGCTTCCTACTAATGTAGCTGAGTAGGCTTGAAATCCATCACAGTTAGTATTCCTTCTCTTGATTGCTTGATCATTGTTGATCACTTCTCTTGTGTCGACTCCTATGCAGTATCTGGTTTCAGAAACTGCCTCTTTAAAAAAAAAATTATTACTTTATTGTTATATTACATTTATCCCATTTTTCCCTCACTGCTTCCCCCTGCCCCACCCTCCCCATCCCCCATCCCACAGTCAATCCCACAGGTTGTCCATGTCCATGGGTCATCCATGCTAGTTTCTTGACTAAACTGTTTTCCTTCTTTGCCTCTTTCTCCCTCTTCCCTCTGCACACTGAAAGTCTGTTCCTTGTTTCCATGTCTCTGGTTCTGTTTTGCTTGTTTGTTTGGTTTGTTCATTAGTCTCCTGTATTGGGTAAGATCATATGGTATTTGTCTTTCACTGGCTGGCTTATTTCTCTAGTTCCATCTATGTTATTGCAAAAGGCAGGAGTTTCTTCCTTCTTTCTGCTATGTAGTATTCCATTATGTAAGTGGACCAACATTTTTTGATTTATTCATTTACTAATGGGCACTTAGGCTGTTTCCAGCACTTGACTATTGTAAATAGCACTGCTATGAACATAAGTGTGCATAGGTTCTCCTGAATTGGTGGTTCAGGGTTCTTCAGGTATAATCCTAGCAGTGGAATCCCTGGGTCAAAAGGCAGTTCCATTTTTAGTTTTTTGAGGAAATTCCATACTGTTTTCCATAGTGGTTGAATAAGTGGTGTTGGGAAAACTGCAGAAACTGCCTTTTGAAGGCCTTGCAGTTGCCTGTTGGCCTTTGGTCTTGGTGGCTCACTTTAGATACAAGCAATTTTAAATTTTCACTGCTATTGTTTCCTGAGGGAATTTGCTCTTTCTGGGTTGTGTTTCCCTAATAAAAGTATGCTGACAGTGAAGTCTTTTCAAGGTAGGGAAAACTAGGAGCCAGGAATGTCACAGGCAACTGACAAACAAAGGGTATGGTACCTCACGTCTGTTTATAGAGAAAGACATCACTTGCATATTGAAAAGGCCTTGCAGTCTTTTGTGCACTATTATCTCTCTAGCCATGTTTAGATGGTTAGCACACAATCTACACTATATCCTGAAAGTCAACAGTAAACCTGGGTCAGAAAAACCCAGGTTCAAGTTTTTTCTGTTTTTGGTGTGATATAAGGACTGATTAGAAAAGGCAGGCAAAATGACTGAGAAACTCCGCTAGAGGTCAATGGGAGAGCTGTACTCAACAATGAAGTTTCACGATTTTTCTTTTTTTTTTTTTTTTTAGTGTAAAGGTAGTCATTTTAATATTGAAAAAATATGGAATGCTTCACGAATTTGCGTGTCATCCTTGCGCAGGGGCCATGCTATCGTTCCAATTTTAGTATATGTGCTGCCAAAGTGAGCACTCTTTTTCTTTTTTTTAAAAAAGATTTTATGCATTATTTTTAGAAGGAAGGGCAGGGAGGGATGAAGAAAGGGAGAGAAACATCAATATATGTTTGTCTTTCACCTGCCTCCAGCTACAGACCTGGCTGGAGACCTGGCTTTCAACCTGGTTATGTGCCCTGACTGTGGAATCAAACCAGCGACCTTTGGGTTCACAGGCCAGTGCCTTACCCACTGTGCTACCAGCCAGGGCCTTACGATTTTTCTGTATGGCTTTAAAAAAACAAACCTTATTTAGTGAAATTTCACTATGCCAAGGAGAACTGGTAAACTTATGTTCAAAGAATTTGCTTCATATTGCTAAGTTTGCTTTTGGAAAAATAACTTTCTAACTTTGAATTGCATGCTTGGACTTGCCTAATAATAATAATAATAAGCTAAGCTTATTCTTCTCACTTAACTAAGTACATTTATACTTAAAGTCTGCCCTTGACCTGAGCAACCCACTGTTGTTTAGAAGTTAGCCTGTGATAGTGTCATTTCCCAAGTAATGAGAGCCATCTATGGCTGAGGAAGGATTTAATTTCACAGCATCTGATCTTGTCACAGGAAGAGAGGAATACATTAGAAAAAAAGAGCAAGTTCCTGGTTATTTTTTGCATGGGAAGGAATAGCTTTCATTATAGCCAAAGCATAAGTAGTCTTGCTTTCATCTATAAACCAATCCCCTATATCTTCACAAAGATGTGAAGTTATGAGCTTACTAATTATTAATATAATTCTATAACAATACTAAGTACAAAATTTGTTAGATAAAACAGAGCAGGCAAATATGAGCTAATAAGTCTTCTATGGTTACAAAGTTAAGATTTTTCAGGCCAATGATAACAAAAATGAGATTCTGACCCAGTGATTCCACTTAGTGATCTGCACTAAGAATCCCAAAACACCAGTTCAGAAGAATACATGCACACTATGTGTCAGGCAGACTTGCTCTGAGAGATCACCTGGAAACCCGTATAGGAGCTAGTATTGGGTTAATTGGGTGTTGAGAGGCAGAGGGCTGCTCCTAGACCTGTTGGAGAGCCCTTTTGGAACAGAGAGTGGAAACTCCCAGCTCTCCTCAAGGGCCCACAGGAGTTTCACTAAACAGTTCTGCCTGCCAGTTCCCAAATTTACAAGGCACACATTTCAGTAAGGGTGAGCAAGTGGATGCCCAGCATTCTGTTGTCCCGCCCAGGTTAATTTCCATATCTCGGCAAGTATTCTTATCTCAGGTGGATTCCTGCCACATCCTGTAGTTCTGAACTGGTTCATTAGCACATTCCACCCTAGCTGCCTTTATACTCTGACATTTCCAGCCTTTTTCTCAGGTGGCAGGCAGGGGGGTAGGCAACAGGTTCTTTGGGGGTTGAGAAGGAAGGGCTGCTCCAGGATCAGCTTGTGGGCCCAAGGAGCAGGAAAATGGACATTCCCAGGCCTTGTGGGCCTGTAGGAATCTCACCCAGGACCTTGGTTGGTGGGTTTTTAAGCTTGCAAACCACAGCAGGTATGGCATCAAATGTCTGACTAGAGCACTGCCCTTTGGTCAGTGACACGTGTTAATCTTCAGTGTATTCCCACGCATCCTATAGTTTGATCAGGTTCATTAGCACATTCCGCCCTGGCTGTCTATACGCTGACACTATGTTCATAGCAGCACTATTTATAATAGCCAAGATTTGGACACAGCCTAAGTGCCCCTAAGTAGATGTGTGGGTAGAAAAGCTGTGGTATGTTTAAACAATGGAATACTATGAACACAGTAAAAAAAGAAGGAACTCTAACCTTGACAGCATGGATGGAATGCAACTGGAGACTATTATTAATGCCTCGTGAAATAAGCCAGTTGATGAAAGACAAATACCGTAGGATCTCACCTAAAAGCGGAATCTAATGAACAAAATAAACTAATGAGAAATAGAATCAGAGGCACAGAATCATAGACTAGACAGATAGCTGTAAGAGAGGAGGTGAGGCCTGGTTAAAAGAAGGTGAAGGGATTAATCAAAGAGCACACATGAATGACCCATGGACATGGACAGCAGTGTGGGAATTAACTATTGGGGTAGGAGGTAGGTGGCCGGGTGGAAGGGGGCAAAGGGGGAAAATCGGGATAACTGTAATAGCATAAATAATAAAATATTTTAAAAATAAAATTAAGTTAAAAATGAGGTTTTTAGTCAGTGATAGATGGCAGAAGAACAAAGAACCCAAGCAATAGAGAAATAAATGTTTGGTTAAAACCCAAGCAAAGTGAACATAGGATTTTAAAATGTTTTTCTGGTTCTCAGACTCTCATCTTAAGATACTGCTGGCATGGTACTAAAGAGAAGTTGTACTTCATTGAACAGCAAAAATGATATAGGGCTTTGGAAGAGAAAAGCGATGCAGTTATTTTTTTTAATGACCATGTCAGTTATCGTTGTTTGTCTTCCTGATAATGAGTTTCTTCTCTATCCCTGCCCAGCCACCCTTATGCTTCTTTGTTATTAGAATCACAATGTTGCTCACATTTTCAATTGTTTCTGAACCATTCCCTACCTCCGATTATGCATTTTGATTAACCTAAATCAAAATGGAATGGTAGCCAACTGCTTTCAGGCTGGCTGCCTGTTTTATAAATAACATTTATTGGAACTTACCATGCCCTGTTATTTAGTGTCACTTATAGATGCTTTCATACTACAACTTAAAAGAGTTTGCATTTTTTCTGATCATAAGAGTAATATTTGTACTGCGCACAAAATGGAAAATATATGTTTACAAAGAAAACAATAAAAATCATGAATATTTATTAAAAATTATAACCACTCATACCACTCACAGACAAATGCAAATAATATCTCTTCCATTTTCTATGTATTTTTACATGAATTTATTTACAGTATATATTTGCTTTGTAGCCTTGTGGTGAGATTTCTTGATGTCATTAATCTGTTATCATATCCCTGTTGGTTGTACAGTAGTCAGATGGATATATCACCATTTACTTTAGTAGTTCTAGGGTCTGTGTGTTACACAATTTCATGGGACATTTGCATTGTATTCTTGTATTTCCATTACATTTTGCGTTATGCTTTGAATTTATAGTTGCTTTATATCTTGCATATGAAAAACCATTACATGGCCAAACAATTGTGCATGAGATAACCCAGCCATGACTGAAAACCTATTATTGAACTTCTAAGTTGTATCCAATTTTTTTCTAATTATTCCATAGTAATCATTCTTGTACATATACAATAGCTAAATTTCAAAACCTCTCTCTCTCTCTCTTTTTAAAAGATTTCATTCATTATTTTTAGAGAGAAGGGCAGGGAGAGAGGAAGAAAGGGAGAGAAAAATCAAAATCAATGTATGGTTGCCTTTCACCTGCCTCTAGCTACAGACCTGGCTGGAGACCTGGATTGCAACCTGGTTATGTGCCCTGACTGGGAATTGAACCAGTGACCTTTGGGTCAATCCTCTCTTTTAAAAATTTTTTTGACTCTACACCCACAATCTTGTTAATAACAGTACATTTATTGCATTCCTATTTACCATCCTCTTTTGTTGTTGTCATTTTTTTTTTCCAATTTGATCTCTTGCAAATGATTTATATTTCTTATTCAGCCTCTCATCTTAAGATATTGTTGGCATGGTACTAAATAGAAACAAAAGTAAATGGATTCAGTCCTTTTTCTCACTTCTATTTCTATTCCTTCCCCTAAGTATGGCCATATCATTCAGAAAAAGCCTCCATTTTACTTAACAATGTTCTTTTTATTGTTTCCCTTGCTCTTAAAACTGTCTTTAACTGGAATCATAGCTTTGACTTAATTGGTTTCTATTTTATGTAAATGAATAGTCAATTAACACAAAGCCAAATGCAAAGGTTCTCCAGATTTCAGAGTACACAGGAGCTGCAAGAAGTCTCCACATTTAGGAAGCATGAAAACCTCAGGCCTCAGGTGGGTGAAACTTCCTTCTAATAGGTCTGTTTCCATAGGTACAAGATTGCTCACATCTTTGGAAAGGACAAGAGGAATTCCTTGCTCTTTAATGTAAACATCTTTGCTTGCATCTTCCCCAAATATCAGGTAAGCTGTAAAATGAGTGGCAATGCTCTTTTTAAAAGAACTAGGTACCCTGGGATCTTTAGTAAGAATGAAGTTGTTTGGTTATGTGATAGGCACTAACCCACGGTTCCTTTGTTTTCTTTTCTTCTCTAGCAGCACTTTTTAAAGAAGCAACACATCCTTATCTTTAATAAAACATTTTTATTTGGAAAATCAATTCACTGATTTCTGTGAGTGGTCTATGACATTTTGGTGGGAAATCACATCACCTAGGGGAGCTCATCATTTGTGGCAACTTGGAGATTGTCCCCCAAACTGATAACAAACTATGGAATTTATCAAAATTTTGAATAAATTAGAGCACTTGAAGGGAATATAATGATAATTTTTGAACTCAGTTTATTTATTATTTATTAACTTACTTTTTATTTTAAATAATTTTTTAAATTATAATTGACACACAATATTATATTAGTGTCAGGTGTATAACTCAGTAATTAGACATTATATAACTTACTAAGTGATCATGCCAATACATCTTATACACATCTGACAGCCTATATAATTATTATGATATTATTGACCATATTACTTATGCTAAACTTTACATTTCTAGGTTTGTGCTGTAACTAATATTTTGTACTTCTTACTCTGTTCATTTTTTTCACTCATCCCCCAATACCTCTTCCATCTGGCAACCATCAAAATGTCCTCTATGAGTCTGTGACTGTTCTGCTGATTTGTTTATTTTGTTTATTAAACTGTTGATAGATATATATTTTTTGCTATTTTTTTGATTTATATTTTCAATCTTTTCTTTCTTCTTAACCCTGGGAAATCGTGGCTGATCTGAGAGACTACAAACATACTTTTTTATTAAATATTGTTACATATATTGGGTGCACAAGTTCAAGGTCATGACTGGTCACACATTTGTACATGACTAATGTTAAGCCATACATTTGATGTATCAGTTTGGTTATAACACATGTTTGGTAAAGATGTATAATATGCGATAGTAAGTTGTATCTGAGCAATACCACAAACTCTGAAATCAGTGTTGGTGCAGTAGGTTTTTTTTTTTTTTTTTTTGTAAACTTCGAACTCAGTATTTGCTTTGCTTTTTAAAGATTTTATTTATCAATTTTTTGGAGAGAGGTGAAGAGAGAGAGGCAGACAGGGAGAGAAACATCAATGTATGGTTGCCTTTCACCTGCCTCCAGCTATGGACTTGGCTGGAGACCCGGCTTGCAACCTGGTTGTGTGCCCTGGCTGGGAATCAAACTAGCAACCTTTGGGTTTACAGGCCGGCACCTACCCACTGGGCCACCAGCCAGGGCCCTGCATTTTTTCATTTACAGTTGAAAATAGAATAGCTGGAAAAATATATCCATTTGATAATTCAAGAGATGTTGAAGAACTTCAGTGTCTGCTACTCAAGTTGTTTATCAAAATAATTTTGCAAGTGTTGTGAAAAGTATTTATGCCTTGAACATACACCATTGTTTGTGATGAATATTAAAAATGTTTTGCAAAGTCAGCTATTGAAGATTCCTTTTTTATTACAAAACTGATGACATTACCCTATTTTATAATATAGTTTTTATTTTACTATCTTGAAACACACTTTACAATCATAAGCTAATTAATCTTAAAACTACCCCAAAATGGCATTACTAATATTATAATCACTATTTCCTGCTGGGAGGATAGAAAATAGAGTATGAATAAAGTATATATTTAATAAGGAACCAGGAGTTTTGGATATTTGTCTTTAATTAAAACTAATCATTGGAACATTATTTAGGTAAAAACTTTTGAATAACCTTTTTATTTATTTTAAGGTATATTTTATCGATTATGCTATTACAGTTGTCCCAATTTTCCCCTGTGCCCCCCACTTGCCCCATATCCCTTTCTCTATAGCAATCCACCCCCACTTAGTTCATGTCCATGGGTCATGCATGTAAGTTCTTTGGCTTCTACATTTCATTTACTACTTTTAGCCTCCCCCTATCTATTTTGTATCAACTAATTATGCTTCTTAATCCATACACCTTTCCCTTCATTATTCCCCTTTCACCTGCCTGCTGATAACCCTCCATATGATCTCCATATCTATGATCCTGATCCTGTTCTAGTTGTTGGCTTATTTTGTTTTATTTTTTAGACTCAGTTGTTGGTAGTTGTGAGTTTGTTCATTTTACTGTTCATAGTTTTGATCTTCTTCTTAAATAATTCCCTTTAACATTTCATATAACTCTTTTCTTTTTTCTTGCAGCTTTTAAGAGTCTCTTTATCTTTAGCCTTTGGCGTTTTAATTATGCTGTGTTTTGGTGTGGTCCTCTTTGCATCCAACTTGTTTGGGACGCTATGTGCTTCCTGGACTTGTATGTTCATATCCTTCACCAATTGAAATAAGATTTCAATTTCTTGTTTTTCCTATTCTCCTTCTGAAACCCCTATCATTTGGATGTTGGCACTTTTGGAGATATTTTAAGAGTCATCTTAAACTCTCCTCATTTTTCTGAATTCTTGTTTCTTCGTTATGTTCTGGTTTGCTGTTTATTTCTTTCTTATGTTCCAAATAGTTGATTTGAATCCCAGCTTCCTTCCCATCACTGTTGGATTCTTGTGTATTTTTTTCACATTGTATAACCTTCATTAATTCTTTGTTTTGTGGCCATACTTTACAATTTCTCTGAGCATCCTTATCACCAGTGGTTTTGAACTCTGAATCTGAATCTGATAGGTTGGCTCTCTCCTTTTTGATAAGTACTCTTTCTGGAGGTTTTTTTTCCTTTTTTTTTAAGATTTTATTTATTATTTTTAGAGAGAGGAGAAGGGAGAGAGGCAGAGAGAGAAACATCAATGTATGGTTGCCTTTCAGCCTGCCTCCAGCTACAGACCTGGCTGGAGACCTGGCTTGCAACCTTGTTATGTGCCCTGGCTGGGAAATCAAACCTGCAAGCTGTGGGTTTGTAGGCCGGCACCTTATCCTCTGAGCCATCAGCCAGGGCTCTTTCTGGAGTTTTAATCTGTTCTTTTATTTGGGCCATGCTTCTTTGTCTCCTCAATTTGACAGCCTCTCTGTGTTTGCTTCTGTGTATTAGGTAGAGCTGTTGCACCTGTTATATTGTAAGTGGTGGAGCCTCAGGTATTCATCAGTGTGGGGCAATCAGTTTCACCACTTTGTGGCACTGTATATGGGGAGGGAATCAGGCAGGAACAAATACTGCTTTCTGTGTGCCTTCCCCTTTTCCAGTCCTTCACTCACTTCCTGTATGTGACTAGCACTTCTCTAGCTGTTGCTCTGTTGGCAGTTCCCAGAATAGGTGGGTTTGCATACTTTCTAGGACCATGGGGGCCTTCCAAATGAACTCTCCTAAGAGACAGAAAATTTCTTTTGCCACCCTAACCCTCACTGGTATTCACAGCTAGAAGCTATAATGTTTTATTTTCTCAGCAATGGAACCATGAGCTGAATGGTCTAGCCTGGGGCTGGGTTCACTCCCCAAGTGTTCCTTCTGGCTTTTATCCACCACATGTGAATGGGACCACTGGTTCTGCCAGCTACAACCACTACCTTGCTGCTGCTGCCTTGCCTCCTCTTCCACCATGCCTCATCCTCTCTGTCCCAACTTCCTAACTTCACCCCTCCTACCTACATGTTTGAATGAGTATTTCTTGTTTAATTCTTTGGTTGTTGGACTTCCATACAGTTTGATTCTTCTGGGAGTCCTGGTTGTTCTTTGTTTTGAGGTAGTTATCCTTATGGTTGTGTGTGGAGGTGAAGGGTGTCTGACTATGCCTCCATCTTGAATGGAAACTGAAGATTCTAACTAATGTTAAAGACATTTTTGGTTGTATTTTTAGGCAATACCCATGCTTTCCTTCTTTGAAAAAAAGTTTTATTCTTTATGGTTTTACTATTTCTTTTTAATAATTTCTAAATTGTAACTGAAAAAATAAAATATTTTATTATATAAATATAATAAATGCAAGTTTGAAGTTTCTAAATCATTTTCAATTTCATACTAATAATGAGTGAATGTATCTCTCATATATACATGATATATGTTCTAATTTTTTTGATTATTACCTCCACAGGTTAAAGAAGACCTTTTAATACTTTTTCAACAAAGATTTTATTTATTATTTCCAGAGAGAAAGGCAGGGAGAGAGGCAGAGAGGGAGAGAGACATCAATGTATGGTTGCCTTTCACCTGCTTCCAGCCACAGACCTGGCTGGAGACCTGGCTTGCAACCTGGTTATGTGCCCTGGCTGAGGAATCGAACCAGTGACCTTTGGGTTGACAGGCCAGTGCCTGCCTTATCCACTCTGCTACCAGCCAGGTTAACACTTTTTGTAATATTAATTTGGTGGTGATAAACTTCTTTAGCATTTTTTAAAATCTGGGGAGGCCTTTTTATGTCCTTTAATTCTAAATGACAGCTTTGCTAAGTAGAATAATCTTGGTTGTAGGTCTTGTTTCTTATCAATTTGAATATTTCTTGCAAATCCTTCTGGTCTGCAGTTTCTGTTGAGAAATCAGCTGACAGTCTTATGGAAGCTCCCTACAGGTAACTTACTGCTTTTCTCCTTTTACTTTTAAGATTCTCTGTCTTTAACCTTTGGCATTTTTTTTTTTTTACTTTTTAGTTTCATTTACTTATTAATGATATTTTATTACAGTTATCATAGTTGTCACACTTTTTCCCCTTTGCCCTCCTTCATCTTGCCCATCCCCCACTCCCACAGTCAATTCCCACACTGTTGTCCATGTCCATGGGTCATTCATACATGTTCTTTGACTAGTCCCTTCCCCTTCTTTCCACCATTATCCCTCTCTCATTGACCCTCTGGCCAATGTAAGTCTGTTCTTTTCTTCCATGCCTCTGGTTCTATTTTGCTTATTAGTTTATTTTGTTCATTATATTCCTCTTATAGATGAGAGCATATGGTATTTGTCTTTCACTGACTATCTCACTTCACTTCTATAATATTCTCCAGTTTCATCCATGCTGTTGTGAAAGGTAAGAGTTCCTTCTTTCTTTCTGCTGCATAGTACTCCATTGTGTAAATGTACCACAATTTTTTTGATCTACTCATTTACTGATGGGCACTTAGGCTGTTTTCAGCACTTGACTATTGTAAATAGCACTGCTATGAATAAAGGGTGTATAAATTCTTTTGAATTGGATTTTTCAGGTATATTCTTGTTTCAAAACGCAGTTCTAATTTTAGTTTTATGAGAAAATTCCATTCACTGGAGGAATTTTTATTATGATTTTGTTCAGGACCCTCCATACTTCCTGGGCTTGTATGTCTATTTTCTTCACCAGGTTAGGGAAGTTTTTGTAATAATATTTTTACATATGTTTTCAATTCCTTTCTTGCTTCTCCTTCCGGAACCCTCATGATGCAGTATTTGGTATGCTTAATATTATCCCAGAGGCTCCTTATACTATCTTTATTTTATTTTTCTTTTTGATCTTTTAAAAAAAGACTTTATTTGTTATTTTTTAGAGAGAGGAGAAGGGAGAGAGGCAGAGAGAGAGATATGTCAATGTATAGTTGTCTTTCACCCTTTTTGACCTTTTAATTGGGTGTTTTCTGCTTCCTTACCTTCCCAATTTCTGACTTGATCCTATGCTTCATGTACTTCACTATTAAGTCCCTGTGATGTATTCTTTATACTCACTATTTCTTTTATATGCTTTCTAGTTTCATTTTTATGCTTCCCCTCTCTTTGTTGAAGTTCTCACTAATGGAAATAAGTATATTTAACAACACTGAAAACTTGATGGCCCCAGAAAAAATAGAAAAGGAAAATATAACTAAGAGGCTTCATTTTGTATATATCATAAAGAAGAGAAAATTCCTGCTTTTAATTTATTCATTTCCTTTTCAGAATATGGCTTTAGGCAATCAAGTCAATTATCTGTAATAATGTCTATTACTTACTAGCTTTATTTCATTAAAGCATCAAGTTAATGAATCCAAGTTTCAAATGCATCCCCAAGTGAGCCAATAAATTTACTCTGTCTTAGAACCAACTCTATGCAGTCAATCAGCCATCTTGCAAATTTTTTCCTTGAGAATGGTTGAATATGGGTAGATGGATCAGTGAAAACTTATTCTTATCATCTCCCAGAAAATCCACTCACTGTTGTGTCAAGAGTGATTTCTTCATAAAGAAGCAGCAGCTTCTTGGTATAAATGTTGCAAAGCATTTTATATGCTAGTGATTGAGCATATGGACATCCCAGACAAGCTGAGTTTGTATCCTGGCTCCAAGCTCTCTAAACATCCAACCCTGGGAAAATTACTTAACCTCTCTGCTTCAATTCCCCTATCTGAGAAGGAGGTCAGATAGCAGGATATAACTCATAGGGTAATTGAAAGGATAAACTGAGGTGGCATATTTAAATTTTTTAGTGTAACCTCTCACACATTAGTAACTGCTTAGAAAAATGTTTCTAAATAAGGTCTCATTTTAGCAAGTGGCTTCTCCACCATCATGACAGTGGCAGAACTCAAAGGTTCCTATACACATTTTCTTGTGACTCTGTTTAATTTCAGTACAAAGGGTAATCACTGTGGGTTCTTTGGCAGACCTGGATCTCCATTCTTTATGGAATGTATTCAGTTGGATGTGACCTACCATCAGCTAATTGCCATTTAAATGAATGCAAATTGAAGCCCAGACTTCTATCCTTCAGCTGAGAAAGTCAGAGATTTTAACCCTGCAGTCTGTCTTTTCATGGAATAAGTCATTGAAAACTCTCTGTGTGGTATTTTCCAGTTAGACTTAACTGATCTCTGTTATTGAATCCAATGGTGCTCTGAGTGAGAGGTTGTATATGAGGAATTTAACCATGAAAATCTCAGTCTTTTCAAAAGTATTCTATGTGTTGACAATCTTAGGAATTTATTGGCAGGTTGTCATGGGCCTTCTGTTGCGGAGGTTGGAATGCAGGACTGGATGAGATAAACAGATGGTGATTAGAGATTTTCCACTTTCTACTGAGAAATTTGAAAATCTTGAGAAAAATTAGAATCACCATTCAAGGAGAAATATCTAGATTCTTTAGTAGTTAAAATTTTTACCTGAAATAAAAGTTTCTCTCCAAAAACAAACTTTGTTTTTTATTTAATATATATGTATATATTTTCACTTTCTGTAGTGTTCAAGGCATTCTTCCAAGATAAAAGTGAAAATTATATATTCAGAGAAGCCAAAATTTTGTGATGTGGGCTAAAGGATTTTCCTTATAGTAGTAATCATTAGATCTATCTATAAATAGTTTGTCTGATATTTAATAATATTTGTAAGTCTTTCTACATAATACTAGGTATATAAAGGTGTGAAGCCCCAATATAGCCTTTGTCAAACTAGTTGGGTGGTTCCACTATTTGTTGGACCATTTTCAATCTGTATTTATTGCTAGAAATGCAGTGCCTTTCAGGTGCCCCCCAAGATGTTTACATTCTAGTCCCTAAGATGTGTGAATGTGTTACCTTGTACTACAAAAGGGACATTACAGCCATGGCCAGGTGGCTTAGTTGGTTGGAGCATCATCCCGTACCAAAAGGTTGTGGGTTCAATTCCAGTAAGGGCACACACCTAGGATGCAGGTTCCATTCCTGGTCAGAGTGTACATTTATAGCAGTTAACTGATTGTTGTTGTTGTTGTTGTTTTTTAAAAGATTTTATTTCATTATTTTTTAGAAAGAGGGGAAGGGAGAGAGGCAGAGAGGGAGAGAGATATCAATGTATGGTTGCTTTTCACCTGCCTCCAGCCATAGACCTGACTAGAGACATGGTTTGCAACCTTGTTATGTGCCCTGGCTGGGGAATCGAACCTGCAACTTTTGGGTTCACAGGCTGGCGCTTTAGCAGTTAACTGATTGATGTTTCTTGCATCTCTTGCATCTCTCTCTCTCTTTCTGTCTGTCTCTGTCTCTGTCTCTTAAATCAACGAACACATTTTTGGGTGAGGATTACATTTTCTTAAATAAGGGACTTTTCAGATGTGATTTATTTGATTTTATTTATTATTTTTTAAAGATTTTATTTATTATTTTCAGAGAGAGGGGAAGGGAGAGAAGCATCAATGTATGGTTGCCTTTCACCTACCTCCAGCTACAGACCTGGCTTGTAACCTGACTGTGTGCCCTGACTGGGAATCGAACCGGCAGCCTTTGGGTTCCTAGGCCAATGCCAATCCACTGAGCCACCAGCCAAGGCCCATGATTTATTTTATTATTAGCTTTATTGAGTTATAAGTGATAAATAAAATTGTAACATATTTAAAGTATTTGGTGAAAAGTCACTATTTTCAAGTCAGGAATTTGAAGGAAATTTGAAGAATAAAGCCTGCCCCTTGGGAGCTAACAGTCTTAAGGATACTACAGATAAGTAAGCATACAAGGTGGTGCGTGATAAGGATTGTTGGTGCTGTTCAATGTAAAGAATAGAGTTTTGCTATCAGTAGGATCTATGTTATTTATACCACAAATTAGTTTCCTATTATCATTGATTTACTCATATTAATTTTTTATCTGAAAAATGGGAAAAGTAATTCTACAGCACAAATTGCTGAGGATTAAATAAAAGGATTGATTGGTTGTTTTTACTAATTATTTTAACAAGTACAGTATGAGGCAAAAGTAAGTTTCTAGTTGTTTTGTATGAAAAATAACATGATCATTACTGAATAACAATAGAAGAATAAATAAACTCTGTGGCTTGTATACTCACACCTATAAACCTACTTTTGCCCCATACTGTATATGCCTAGTGTCTCCTATATGTTGGATATGATTCAAAATTCTTGGAATATATTTATGAATGAAATAAAGTCCCAGTATTCACGAGTCTTATACTGATAGAAGACATGTAAAGAACAAATAAATGGATAAATGTAATATCAGTTAATTAAAAAATACAAAGCAGAGGTCAGAGAATGGCTGGAGCAGAGAGGGGTAGTGCAGTGGAGGACAACCCCAGTATCATTGTACAATTCCTGACATCATGTACTGACCAAATAAATGTAAGTTCTGTCCATGGATGAAAAGATTCCAGTGTGACTTCTGCAAAATGTGATGAAGGAAGTAACATTTGGGTTTTAAGGCTGGGAAAGATATTGGCAGGGAGGAATGGCAGGGACATGTCTTGAAGCTGAGAGAAGAGAATGTACATGGATGTGGAAATTGCAATGAGTGTGTTATTTCTGAGACAGTGCATAATTTCCCACAGTCATCAGGCACCACCTAATACTGTGTTTCAGTTCAACTTTTAAGTAAGGGGCATCATTGTCACAGGAGGCTTTGGCCTAAGCTGGAAAGCATTCTCTCCTGAAGAGATTTAACTGATTGTCTCTGTAGCTTTCTACATATAATTCAGCCTGCTCTACACGTTTGGCCCAACTTCTTGACCCAGGAAGCTGGACCATCAAGCAGGCCATCAGTGATAAAGTTTTATCTCCATTCCCTCTGTAATTTTCCTTCTCTTTCTCTTTCTCTTTTAAACTTTGGCTGCTATTTCCAGTAGAATAAACCCCTCCTTCCTTGCAGAGATATTTTCCTAGCTTATTTTAATCTTAATAGGTTAGAATTTCCAAAACAAACTAAGCTTGAGACATAAAAAAGGAGAGGTGAGGGAGCAGGATGCTGGGGGGGAAAACTGGCAGGAGAGGGCAGGGATGCCTTTGATTTACCACAGGATGTTCAGACTCTCCCACCAAAGGAAAAGCAGACCAACAGCCAACTGACTGAATCATGGTGCTGTTCAGGCTGACTGGGAATTCCTAAATGCTGACTAGTGTGGCCTACATGAGTGCTAAATTAATATCATTAATTTTCAGTTCTTTGGAATTTTAATATTTTTAAACAGTTTTATTTCCTTGAGTATGAAGGGTCCCTATCCTTCTGTCTGTATCTTTGTTGAATTTCTACCATTTGAGCTTTCCTTTTCCAAGAACAAGAAGCTGCCCCCTGTCCATCTTTCTCCCTTCTTAAGGTTTTATTTCTTCTTTTTCCCTGTTAATTTTTTGAAAGCATTAGTTATTTAAAATTTCCCCATGACATTGTCACTTACTCACTGCAGTCCGCGTCTTCTGACAGCCTATTGGTATCTTCTGCTGCTATCAGTTGACTGAAATAGTTTTCTCAAATGTCGAAACTTTGCCAGTTTGCCAAGTTCGATGATCCACTCAGAGTTCTTTTCTTTTTTGAACTTTCTGCATCATCTGAGACTTATTTACCTCTGCCTCTAAGTTTATTATATTCTTTTGGTTTTTCTCTTTTCTAGATGTTCAGTAAAATAATTTTTTTCTCTTTGTCCCCCAAATAGAGGCATTTTTGAGGCTTCATTTTTAACCCTCTTATTTTTCTCTCTTTTGGCATTCTTTCCTGTTTCAGTAGCTTCAACCTGTCTCTTGAAATCTAGGTCCAAATTCCCAACTACCTGTAAACATTTCCATCCATGTTCTCTCATCAGTTTCCAATTTAAGCACAAATTTTCTTCCTCTGATATCTCTAATCAGGTATCTAAAAACTTGTTTTATGATTAAGCATTTCTTTCAAGCAATGTAGCTAAAAATAATACATGAAAGCTAGATGTTCAGTGCTTTAATTGCTGAACACTTTTAAGTGTTCGTCTCATAATGGTTTTAAGATAGTTAGGTACACATTTTGATGAAAAATTTTCAAAATGAGATCCCATACACTTTTCTAAAACTAAACATAAGAATTCAAGCATTTGAAAGTCATTTCTAGAAGATCCTTTAGAAGAGCTATTCCATTTAAATACATTATCATTCTATTTTGGAGCCTCGCCATGGCTGTTCGCATGCTAAGTTTCTAAGTTCTAAAAAGTCTTAGGCTAAATATTATTTTATTTTCTATTTTATATAAGTCCTATTGTGAATATTATAATGCTCTATACTGGTTGAAAAAAATCTATGGTGATATGAGCATTGTTTAAAATCCCCGGTTAGCCATTCTACCTCACAACCACCTGCTAATTTATTGCATAAATACCAGGATTAGAAATTGTTTTTCTTCCCAAGTCTCCAGCTGCTGCTGGGCCAGGCAGTGAATGAGCTTGTACAGCTCATTATAGGCAGAGTTTCCTGTCAATAGGAGAGAGGAAGCAGTGCTTTTGGATGAACCCTCATTGTCCCAGCTGGAACAGTGATGGTCAGGCAGTGATAAGGACCATTTTCAATCTACGTGATCTGCGTGATTCAGACTAGCCTTGTTAGGGAGAAGAGGAAAGAAGAGGTGGACACGCATAGTGCTGGGTGCACCCTTTCTTTCCTTGGCCTCTCATATCCCAGCAACCGAGAGAATCTAAAACACACTAAGATAATCCTTTTAAAGAGTCACAATGTTTATCTTGCCACAATTTTGGATCTTGTTGCTTTGAAAAGTGAATATAAAATTACATTCACTTATCGTTTTATACGTGAATAAAACTTATTCACTTATAAAGTGAATTAATTACATCACATCAATTACAAAAAGGTAATTAATAGACTCTTTTTCCTTAAAGCTGGCTATTGTAATATGTTTTAGATTGTGTTTGATTGATTTTAAATACTAGTTTATCTTCTCCACATAAAAAGATTATGCCACAGGGCCTCCTTGTGTTTGACCTTTATTTATTCCTCACTGTTTCCATCTCATTCTTATTTCCTTCAATGGGCCCTTATATCTGAAAGATGCTTCTCAAATATTTATTAAATAAATCCTAGATATAATTGAAGATGTCATCAGCTTGGCTTTCCTGTACTCAAACTTGAGATAGGTATGATGTGTTCTGTTATATTAAAAGTTACTTTTAAAATGTTAAACCAAAACCATCATTCCTATTTTCCAGATGACAAAATTAAATCCACAAGGTTAAATGTGTGTGTGTGTGTAGTGGGGGGAGGGGTAGTAAATCAGGTATCTGGAGAGTGAACAGGCTCGTAGATAACTAGTGCATTAATAATAGTCTCTGATTTTAGCTGTTTCCAGTGGCCTCTGATCCTAAAATAGAATGAAAAGACTCCTGTAATTAAAAAAGCTTTTCTTTTGTAACGAATATCAACGTAGTGATAAAGCTAAGAGGAAAATTAGAGGACAGCTAAAAGATGATTTTGGTGTGACTCCCTTTACCCAGAGGTCAACAGTAGCAGAGTTCCCTTGTTCAAAAGCACTTATACTGAACCTGGCACCTTGTGAAGTTCCATCTCACATGCTCCCTATCATAAAATTATATTTAAAATTAGTAAAGGCCAGAATGGGCTCCTAAATACAGTTACAGTGGGACTAAAAACTATTTTCCAGGCAATTGTGGGAAAGCAAACAAACAAAGAAACAAAAACAAAACAAAATAAAGCAATAAAATAAGAGCAAAAATTTTATTTATTTCTTATAATTGCTATACTTTATAATGTAATATTTTTAGCTGTTTACATAGGTAGTAAGTACAGTAGGCGTTTAAGGGCTTTTGATTTAGATAATTTGGGTTTGAGTCTCAGATTAAATATCTTAAAAATTTTTTAAATCATTCTGAGCTAAATGACATTATTTTCATAATGTTAAAATATAAGTGAGCAATAATGCAAGATGGTAACAGCAATAGTTAATGAATTAATTTAATGTTTGCTATTCACTATTAGTTTAAAATATTTATTTTTAGTCACCAGTTTTATCTGTATTTATAATGCTACCAATTCAAGTATTAACTTTTTTGACCAAGAATAACATGCTTTCTGACTGAATACGCTAAGTGCCATTCATATTGATTAGCTGTGAGAATAATGTCTATTTGCAAAAGAACACTTTTCTGAAAAACCATAGAGATGTGTGATAAGTATGTGATAATATTTACTTCTGTCACTAGTTAAGCATTCTTTATTTGAATTTATACCATGAAATAGCATATCACTTTATAGAATTCATGACTCATGGTGTGTGTGTGTGTGTGTGTGTGTGTGTGTGTGTAAGAAACTGAACAGATGACTGTCCTGGTCAAGATGGAAATGACAGAGTTTGATTTGTTTAGGTTAGATGTGTTTGAATTGACTTTCAGAGTTTCCAAAAATACAAATGTTATGATAGTAGCATGACAGATCTCTTTTAGGCCAAAAACCTTCCTAAAATTTGTTACAAAAAAAAAAAAAAAGTAGGACAGTATATAAGAAAGAATTTTCAGGATACATCTGGAGAGCATTCTGAATATGTTCTCTAGATGTTCCACACTAGAGACATGTGTTTTCAAATTCATTTAAATCTAAGAAATTAAAATGTTAAGATGAAATCCTTTAGTTTTAAATGCTTTTATAATGATACTAACATAATGCCATAGAAAAATGACACACTAGTAAGCATGGTATTTGGGGGTATGCATTTGAAAACTATACTAGGTATCTACACATACATCCACATTTTTATATATACCAGCATATTTCCAGATTAAGGGCTCAAGTTAAGAGTGCTAGATTGTGTTTGTCTACTGGCCTTCCTCCCCTCATACATCATTCGGATCTTCATCATAATCTTTACCATTTCACTCTCCTCCCTAACACACAGAATAGGGCTACTATGTAATGCAACTTCAAAGGGAGACATGTAAATGGTGCCCCTGCAGTTGTGCAATACTCAGCAATAACCCTGCCCAAAACCTGGCAAAAATACGTATCTAAAGAAACAGTAGCTTAGAAGTTCAAATTGATGATGCAAATACTATGTTTTGGTTATTAACCTTTACCCTCTTCTCCCAGCTGACCCAGCCTACCTGTGCCTCAGGATATAGGTGTAAGCAATTACATTACTGACTACTTCACTTACTAAACTCTCATCTTATTTTATGACGTGTTTTTTGAATCCTTTTTACAAATAAAGGGTTTGAATTTTTTCCTTCTCTTTGATTTTGGAATAGAGAGGAATATCCTACGTAAACCTCTCTTTTTAAAAAAACTAATTTATTGTTTCTGTATTACATTGTCCCCCTTTTTTCCCCATTGCTCTCCTCAGTCCTGCCTACTTCCCCCTATCCCACATTCAACCCCCACCCTGTTATTCATGTCCATGGTTCATTTATTCTAATTCTTGACTAGATCCTTCTTTCCTCTTTTCTCATCTTCCCTCCCCCCCACCCCCATCACTGTCAGTTTGTTCCTTGTTTCCATGCCTCTAGTCCTATTTTGTTCATGTGTTTGTTTTGTTAATTACTTTCCTCTATTAGGTGAGATTGTATCGTATTTGTCTTTTGTAACCTGGCTTATTTCACTAAGCATAATACTCTCCAGTTCCATCCATGCTATTGCAAAAGGTAGGAGTTCTTTCTTTCTGCTACATAGTATTCCACTGTGTAAATGTACCACAGTTTTTTGTTTTTTGTTTTTGTTTTTTAAGATTTTATTTATTATTTTTAGAGAGAGGGGAAGGGATAGAGGCAGAGATGGAGAGAGACATCATTATATGGTTGCCTTTCACCTGCCTCCAGCTATAGAACTGGCTGGAGACCTGGCTTGGCAACCTGATTATGTTGCCCTGGCTGGGAATCAAACAAGTAACCTTTGGGTTTTCAGGCCAGTGCCTTATCCACTGAGCCATCAGTCAGGGCTGTGTACTACAGATTTTTGATCCATTCATTTACTGGTGGGCACTTTGGCTTTTTCTAACACTTGGCTATTGAAAATAGTGCTGCTATGAATATAGGGGTACATAGGTTCTTCTGAATTAAACCTCTTAATATCTCTTCTGACTAAAGGTAACTTAAAATGCAATTTTTAATAAAACACTATTTTTCTTTTGGTTTCATCAAGATAGTCATCAAGATAGTGCTTTGCCACTGGCAGTAGAACTGGGGCTTGCAGATGGGCTTGAACAAACTTGAACAACATTATTCTCAAAAGCTAAATGATATAGTGTATGAAGTCTGTACAGAAAGTATCAAGCCATATAATATGAAAAATAGAGACATTTATTGAAGAAGACACAAGATACAAGAAACATGTACAAAGGACAATGAGGCCTCAGTCCCCTTCAGTAGGCACCTTGGGACCTCACATAGTTCTCTCAGTTGCCATCAGCTGCCCCATTATATACTCCTGAATCTCATTGATGATCTGAAATCTCCTTCACTTCAAAGATGAGTATAGTTTTGGGAAAAGCCAGAAGTTGCAGGGTACAAAATCTGGGCTGTACAGTGGCTGGTCAGCAGGGTAATCTGATGTTTTGCTAAAAACTCTGCATAAGCGGGCATGTTGTTGTGATGAAGCTGCTGGTCACCAGTTGCCCATAACTGTGGCCTTCTGAATCATCTAAATAGTTTCTGTGGAGGAATTTTCAAGCTTAGTGCAAAATTTGGTGCAATTTGTTGCTTTACTCAGGAATTTTGAATGCAGCAGCCACACGGTAACATGTTCACTAAACAGTGTCTACCACCTCCACTGATGAGCACAGTGAAGGTGTCATTGTTCACGCATGTGCATTCCAGTCCACTTTTCTTGGCTGTCAGGTTACATCAATACTGCACCAAGTGTTCTCATAATAACACTTTTGGACTTTTTCTGGACAGACCTTGTATATTGACATGTTTTACTTTCTTTAAATAGTCCAATTTTTGGGCAAGAACTAAAAGCTTCCCCCTTAAGATCAGGAAAAACAAAGGGATGTCCACTATCTCCACTTTTGTTCAACATCATTTTGGAAGTTCTAGCCATAGCCATCAGACAAGAAAAAGAAATCTAAAGTATCCAAATTGGAAAGGAGGAAGTAAAACTGTCATTATTTGCAGATGATATGATAGTGTACATACAAAACCCAATGGGCTCCACCAAAAACCTACTTGACCTAATAAGCAAATTTAACAAAATAGCTGGATATAAAGTAAATATTCAGAAATCAAAAACATTTTGTATATCAATAATGAAATATCAGAGATGGAAGCTAGAAAACAAATTCCATTTACCATAGCAACAAGAAAAATAAAGTTCTAAGGTATAAACTTAACCAAGGAGGTAAAAGATCTGTACTCAGAAAACTACAGAACAGTGAAGAAAGACATTGAGGAAGACACAAATGAATGGAAGCATATATCATGTTCATGGATTGGAAGAATTAACATCATTAAAATGTCCATACTGCCCTGGCTGGTGGCACAGTGGATAAGGTGCCGGCCTGTGAACCTAAAGGTCGCTGGCTCAATTCCCAGCCAGGACACATAACCAGGTTGCAAGCCAGGTCTCCAGCCAGGTCCATAGCTGGAGGCAGGTGAAAGGCAACCATACACTCATGCTTCTCTCCCTCTCTGACTGTCTCCCTTCCTCCCTCTCTGAAAATAATAAATAAAATCTTAAAAAAAAATGTCCATATTATCCAAAGCAGTCTATAGATTCAATGCAATCCCAATTAAAGTACCAATGACATACTTCACAGATATAGAAAAAATACTTCAAAAATTTATGTGGAGCCAAAAATGACCAAAAATAGCCATAGTCATCTTGAGAAAGAAGAACAAAGGAGGAAGAATCACACTACTGGATATTAAACTATACTACAAGGCCACTGTAATTAAAACAGTCTAGTACTGGCATAAGAATAGACATGTAGATCAATGGAACAGAATAGAGAGCCCAGAAATTAACCTAGGACTCTATGGTCAACTAATATTTGACAAAGGGGGAAGGAACATAAAATGGAGTGAAAATAGCCTCTTCAACAAGAGGTATTAGGAGAACTGGACAGGGACATAAAAAAAATAAATAAATAAAACCAGACCACCAACTTACACCATACATTAGAATAAACTCCAGATGGATAAAGGACTTAAACATAAGCCACAATACCATAAAAGTCCTAGAGGAAAACATAGGAAGTAAAGTTTCAGATAGCCTATGCAGAAATATTTTCACCGATACTCTTTAAGGGCAAAGGAAATAAAGGAACAAATGAACAAATGGGACTATATCAAACTGAAAAGTTTCTATTCAGCTAAAGAAAACATCAGCAAAATTAAAAGGGAACCAACTGTATGGGAAAACATATTTGCCAATGATACCTCAGACAAGGGTTTGATCTCTAAAATATATAAAGTACTAATGTGACTCAACACCAGAGAGACAGATAGCCCAATTGAAAAATGGGCAAAGGACCTGAACAGACACTCTCTGAGGGAGACATACAAAAAGCCCAAAGGCATATGAAAGAATGCTCAACATCACTAGCCATCAGAGAGATGCAAATTAAAACCACAATGAAATACCACCTCATACCTGTCATATGGCAATAATTAATAAATCAACAAACAAATGCTGGAGAGGATGTGGAGAAAAGGGAACCCTGGTGCATTGTCGGTAGGAATGCAGAATGGTATAACCACTGTGGAAAACAGTATGAAATTTTCTCAAACAAAAAATGGAACTGCCTTTTGACCCAGTAATTCCACTGCTAGGATTGTATCTGAAGAATCCTGAAACACCAGTTCAGAAGAACTTATGCACCCCTATGTTCATAGCAGCACTATTTACAATAGCCAAATGCTGGAAACAGCCCAAGTGCCCATCAGAGGATGAATGGATCAAAAAACTTCGGTACATTTACATAATGGAATACTACACAGTAGAAAGAAAGAAGAAACTCCTACTTTTTGCAATAACATGGATGGAACTGGAGAATATTATGCTTAGTGGAATAAGCCAGTCAGTGAAAGACAAATACTGTATGATCCCACTCAATACAGGAGGCTAATGAACAAACCAAACAAACAAGCAAAACAGAACGAGAGACATGGAAACAAGGAACAGACTTGCAGTGTTCAGAGTGGGAAGGGGAGAAAGAGATAAAGAAGGGGAACAGTTTAGTCAAACTGCATGGATGCATAGATGACCCATGGACATGGACAACATGTGGGATTGACTGTCGGAGGTGGGTGGAGAGGGTGGGTCAGGGGAGAGCAGTGGGAAAAAAAGGGATAAATGTAATACAACAATAATAAAATAAAATTAAATTTTAAAAGTAGCCCAGTTCTCATTGATTACTTATGAGTTGCCTAAAATCTTACATTGATGTTCATTTTCAATGAGTACAGCCAACTAGAGAAATAGTTTGGGTTCATTTCATAAAGTAGACTAATAATACAATTATCTTGTGTGGTAGAAGCCATAAAAAAAATTCTGATTTTTCAGTGCTTACTGTACGTTGAGTCTTACAACTATTCATTCTTTCAGATATGCAGCTCATTTTAACCAGAGACTTCTTGAGGTCACTCTGCCTTATTTATCTCAGGTTCCTTAATGCCTATCTTGCTCAGTATTTAGCATGTAGTAGGCACCAAAAGTGTGTTTGTAGACATTTAATATCCTTTTTGGATATATCCTAGTTTGATTATATTTTGAGGTACAAACAAGGAGATGTCCAAAAAACCATTTAGTTGTCAATTGCTTTTGGAGGTTCGTTCCCAGCAATAGGCCCATTCTTATTATTTCACAACTAATAAAATATAAGATGGCACCATTTTAATTTATATAAAAGTAAATTGAGCTAAAACATCGGTATATTCTTCAATAACATGATCCATTGCTACTAAGATTCTTTTATCTTGTTACTTAAAATAGTGCACGTTGTATAGGCTTAAAAATATCCAATGAGTTACAGCTGCAATGCCAGCAATGCTTAGGTTTGGATGATGCCTTTCATTTTCATGTTTAGTGTCTCCTTTGATCAACACAGCAACACAGTGAGACAGGTACTTTTACTCTCCCTTTTACATAAGAAGTAATTGAGATACAGAGAGAAGCATTTGTTTATGTTATACAACTCACATGGTTATAATTCAGATTATCTTGCTCCAAATTTAGAACCCCTTCTTCGACTTGCAGGTCATTTATCTTTCTAATCCTCTATTTCTGCACATGTAAAATGAGAATCATAATATTCATGTTTTATAGTTTTACAAAAAATAAAGGTAATAAGTTTTAAATGCTTGACAATAATAAGTGGCTATGCTCTGAATTTGAACATAAAGGGCACGTGTAGCTCAGTTGATGACAATAAAACCAGCCAATCTAAAGTATTTATGTTCCCACAAATGTTAGGAATGAAACTGCTATAAACAAAATAGGATTAGCCTTGTAGTAGGAGGTAAGAGGTAACACACTCAGATGAATGCCATATAAAATGTTAATAATGTGAAGTTATTGCTAATGAGTTACATTGTAGGAACACACAGTGCCGAATGCTGATGACCATACGACGCCAGTGTCACTTGAGGAGTGACAGAATGAGAACTCCACCTTGAACATCTTAGAACCCCCTCAGAGAGGGAGACAGTGGACAGCCAACAGAATTAATTGGTAGAATTAATTGGTAGAATCAATAAAATAACCTCTTTCACAATGCTATCTTGTGTTGCTTAATAAATCAATTTTGTCTTCATTAGACTTTTTCTGTAATCACACTTGGTCTTTCATGTAGTTTGTGAGTGCTTATATTCTATAAGATGCCAAAAATATTCTCTTGAACATAACAGACCCTAAACTTATATTATTTACATGAGTAATTATCAGGAATATGTGGCAAATGTGCCCTTGCCTCTCTCACTTTGGACTGTCCTAGGTAGTTTGATATATGGAAAGAAGCCTTCAGTAGCCCATGTTTTCATCCAATGTAGTGCTTTAATTATAGAATTTAGAAATTTTAGTTAATACTGCCATAGATAGGTACATCTTTCATTGTTTTAACCATTTGGAAAGTATTTAATTAGCCCATATTTTGTTAGTAGTTTGCTGTATTACTAAAATACTTATCAGTTTACTATGTTTTTAGATTTATCCTGTGGTAGGCATGGTATTAGCCAAACACAAGGTCTGAGAATGATGCCAAGTTGAAAAATGAAGATGAGAGCAGTGGTCAACAAGACTGAATATTTCACTCCCTGCCTCCTGTGAAAATAGATAAGAAAATGAGTTTTTATACCCTATTTTTTGCCATCATTATAATTAATCACTACATATAGGATTCTTTTTAGTTGGGAAGACTAAGAACATTTAAAGGAACAATTTTAGTAATTATTCATAGTTGGTCTCTAAAATTGAAAGAGATTGAGATGGAAGCAGTGAGTTTCCTGTGAACAGAAATGTTCAAATGGATATTTCAGAAATGGGAACCAGAAAGCACACAGGGCTATTTCTTGAGTCAAGTCTATGATTCTGTCCCTATTATACTAAGCATGGTCTCTCACTTTGTCTCTATGAAAAAAAGTGACCTAAATTTACTTAAGATGTTATGAGAAATTGACCCTAAGAGAGCTCATGGGAATTAGAACACTGTAACTCACATTTTTTAAAAGCCTGTCAAGATCAGAATGCTGGAGAGGGAGGAGCATCTGCAGGCTGGCCTAAGTCAGAGATGGCTTTTCTTTTATCATTCTTTTTTTTTTTAAGATTTTTTATTTATTATTTTTAGAGAGAAGGGAAGGGAGAAAGGCAGAAAGGGAGAGAGACATCAATGTGGTTGCCTTTCACCTGCCTCCAGCTATGGACCTGGCTGGAGACCTGGCTTCCAACCTGGTTATGTGCCCTGGCTGGGAATTGAACCAGCGACCTTTGGGTTACCAGGCCAGCGCCTTATCCACTGCGCCACCAGCCAGGGCTCGAGATGGCTTTTCTATTTGGTGAAATGTTTGGTACTTATTCTCAGAGGTTTAGTTTTAAATTATTCTGGCTGGGAGAGAGAATTATTTTTTTTTCCCAAAGGAAA
Organism: Noctilio leporinus; assembly: GCA_004026585.1. NCBI lineage: Eukaryota > Metazoa > Chordata > Mammalia > Chiroptera > Noctilionidae > Noctilio > Noctilio leporinus. Next base: position 71,038 of record PVIW01001662.1, on the reverse strand, counting down.
GTATTTGGAGTATCTTACTTCTTTTTTTCCCATTAGGCAAAAATAATAAGATTAACAGTTAAAATTTTTTTTAAATCTTATTTTACTCACTATTGAATGGTGAACATATGGATTAAGTTAAACTCCTACATCTCTTAGAAACAGGGCACTAAACAATGCCATATAATTAATTCATTCAGGTATTACTTTCAGGCACTGTACTAGCTACAAACTTAAAACACATTGGTCTAAAGCACATACTTTCATAGGCTGCAGGAGGTAATAAGATCAGTAATTCATAAAGCCTCTGTCTATAAACTACTGATGGTGTTTTCAAAGAACTTCCATATACTTTCAGTATTGAAGAAAGCTGAGTTAGCAAATTACAGCACAAGGAAGTGGTGGAAGGAGATGCTGAATTACTTCCTCAGTATGGAGATCACCACAGTGGCAAAGCTCTTGATAGCTGCCATGTAAATGAATCTCCTCAGCTCTTTTCTGTTTCTAGATCTTTAGGAGACACTGGAAAGGCACACTTCCACAACAGCAGAACTCGAGCAAGGTGGTGACTGACAACAGTAGGACCTCATGTCAACAGAGCCGCAATCAATAACCATCCAGTTTGTGTGCGCTGAGCTGAGAGGTGACTGTTGTGAGTAGCAGAACCCAGCAAATCCTCAACTAATGTCATTATAGTCTTGCCCTTTCCATGAGGAATTTCTAAAGGACCATGTTTCATTGCTCCCAACAAAGCTGCCACAGCAAAACTAAAGCCAGTCACTGCTTCGGGTGAAGACTTGAGTCCAGTGAGCCTTTCCAGGCAAAGGTCTAAGAGTGATGTCAGGTAAGACAGTGACGCCATAGCAATGCAGCATAAACATCAAGCGGCTACTAGTCAAACAGAAATGCTCAGATGAAGGATCCCTGAAGTGACACTGTCAAGAATGCCTGCACTTGAATGCTGTAGCAAAGGCGCAGCTGTGGTGCCGAGACCATGTAGGAGATTTCCTAGTTCTTGTAAAGCACATAGGAGCATATGCTGGCTGGCTGCTACACCTGTGGAGCCAAGCTGGGTTTCCAAATTGCTGTCGCTCATCACAGCATCCACAACCTTTAATTTCCAGATAACCTGGCATATATCCTTGGCAGCAGCAATTTGAGCCTTTTCTCCAAGAAAGGCTCTTACAGTAGTTCGAAGGATAAATGAAGCTCAACAGACAGCATCAACATGAGCTTGGGTGACTTTAGGATGTGACTGTGAGACAAGACTTAGGATATGAGATAGAAAGACAGCAAAATTTTTCTCCAGCCATGCTCTTCCTAGTGTTGAAATAAGTGCCACATAAGCCTGAGTAACTCCAACTCGAACATCCCTACTGACTGAACTGGTTCCTTTCTGCATATCACCACTGGCTTGAAGGAATCCTGAGCTCCCATGGAGAAACTCTGTTCCTAGCATTTCAAGAACTTCCTCCAGAGATACTCTGCGAATGCTTTGACGTGAGGCTGCTTTTCCTGGATGTTTAGAAATTATAGGGTTAGCCAACGCTGTCCCTAGTAGCTTTGACACTGAAATCTGCACATTGTAATTGGAACCTTCAAAGGACTTAAAACATAGTGTGGCCACACTGTCCAGGTATGTACTCCACATAAAGCCGGCCTCCTTCTGAAGTTCAGGGAGACACTTTGCAGCAGTGCAACGACTAGCCATGGACCTATCTGTTAAGCAAGATCTAGCAGCTTTGTAAACATCTCTGTGGGAAGGTGCAGCAGCAGCTCCAATGCCTGTCAATATACTTTGCAGACTCAGCATAATCTCATATCGACCTTGAGACTCTTCACTCTTCATAGCTTTAAGGACATGCCCCACTGTATCAGTAAAGGTGTTGCCCAGTGTTCTACCCAACTTGTACAAGGAACTCAAGCATACTACAGCAGCACTGTCACATTGCAATGAATCGGCTCTTCTGTTCTGTCCCTGGTAATAAGACTGCTCTCCAGTTGGTGTTCTGTTGGTAATTCCGGATGACTTTTCCCTAATTAAATTGTAATTCCAGTTTGGTGTTGGGAGGAGGTAGGTGTAGCTCCACTTACTCCTCCACCATCTTGATTCTCTCTACCAGATGAATTTTTAAGAGAAGGCAATTTGATAGGAGCTAGTTTAAGTTACTCTATATTTGAGATTGGGAAGTGAGTTTAGAGATTGCATCAAGAGATAAATATAGCTCAATTTGCTAGGGAGCTGAAGTCATTTTAAAGAATTTCTAAATTCTTTCTTCTGTAATAGAATATAAAAATTTTATTTAGGAAAAGTAATTTACTATGATGTAAACTATGAAAATTTTCATGGTAAAATATAAAAATTTTATTTAGGAAAGGAGATTTACTATAATGTAAACTACCCATCAAAAAAACCAAAGTACATCATTTATCCAAGAAACAGTGCACCAAGAGCCTGTATTAGTTTTCTACTGCTGGATAACAACTTAACCAAAACTTAGTGGCTAACAACAAACAATACAAGTTTATTATCTTATAGTATCTGTGGATCAGACATCTAGGTGTGGCTTAGTTGGATCCCCTTCTCAGGACCATAAGAGATTGCAATTAAGATATTGGCTAGAGCTGGATTTTACCTGGAGTTCAGGGTCCTCTTCTAAGCTCACTGGTTGTTGGCAGACTTGTGTTTCCTGAAGACTAAAGCCCTTAGCTCAGAGGCTGTCTACCACTCTCTTCGAGGTGGTTCTATCTACCCCATGGCAGTTGCTTATTTGAGGTCAACATGGGAGCATCTGCTGCTGCTTTGGGTCTCTGACTTCTTCTGATTCTGACTTTGGATTTTTTTTTAGAATGCTTGTATGATTAGGTCAGGCTCACCAAATAATAATCCCCATTTTGATGAACTTAAATTCAGTTGATTAGGAACTTTGATGACATCTGTAAATTTCTTTCATCTTTGTCCTAATCTTAGGAGTGATACTTATGTTCACAAGTGTCCCCCACACTCTGGGGGAGGGGATTGTACAGAGCATGTACGTAGGGAGGCAGGAAACTTGGGAACTGTTTTAGAATTCTGCATACCATGTAGTTTCTTTTCTATGAGTCAATGAATAGTTTGCCTCAGACCTTCGGTGCAAAGGAGCAGAAATCACAATAATTTCTTAGAAAAGAGTTTAAGGTCAACCACACTTAAATACCTCATGAACTGTCTTCTAATGAAGAATATAATTATTCATGATAACTTTACTCATCGTTGATTGGCTTTGCCTCCCTTCATCAAAAGTAAGTAGCAGAACAGTCATGAAAATTTAATTTCATCCTTAGAATAACTGGTAGAGACTATCTGGAACCATTGCATTGGAAATGAGTCTCAGGCCACAACTGGGTTTAGGAAGTGAGGCTGTGATTAATGAGGAATGCTTAATATGGCAAAGGAAGTGGTATAGTGATGACAGAAGTATTTGTCATCTATCCTTTTCTTGAACTATTCTGACCTTGAAGAATTTAACCTTATTTTAGAGCTGTAAAGGAAATACAAGTTTAATTGCTTTCAATTTTGATACTTTTTTTAATGCCTTGAAAGCAATCTTTAAGATATTTATTTCAGGTAAGTTAAAAGTTAAGCTGATTGTCAAAAGAAAATATTTAGGGAATAAGTATTTTTTATTATTTATTAATTTTCAAAATATTTATAGTGTACCTACGTGCCAGCCACTGTTGTAGGTGCTTTACAGGTATAATCTGATCTAATCTGTGTAAAAAATCCCATGAAGGAGACATAATTGTTTCCATTTTACAGATGAGAAAGCTGAGGCATTGTGAGGATAAGTAATTTACCCATACTCACATATCTTTTATGTGGAAGAGCTGAAATTCAAATGTCTGGCTCCAGAGACTATGAGGTTAATGTGATGTGCCGGATAAATCTGAATCCTTGACTACCTGGTTACATTTTTATTTTCATAGCTGTTACTAATGTAACTAATTTTATAATTGCTCTTGAAGTCCTGATAAATTGATTCATTCAATAAATCTTAAATGGCTAACATGTACCAAATATTGTACTTGGTTATATTTTGGGGAGGATTTGGGAGATGAAGAAAATAGGGAGAAAAATTAGACATTTACTTTGTAACAAATAAGTGTAGGATCATGCATGGATGATAAAATAAGTGAATAATTGTATACAATCATCAAATTATAATAAGTGCTGTAAGAAAGTTACAGCAAAGAACTAAGGGTATTCAAATGTATATTGGGGCAAGAGGAAAGTCCCACATTTGCCAAGAAAAAGCTTGAGGCTATTTGGATAGGAAAGATTATTTGTGGAGATATTAAAGGCATGAGGCAAGTAAGTGTACCCAGGATAGAGAGGTATAATGGAAATATCTTGAGGATCACTTGAAGTAAACAAGTGGGAGGAGGATGAGACACAAATTGGGGAGTAGTCAAGGGACAAGAGTGGTCTGCAGGACAAAATGGAAAATGTGAAGTGCGGGGGAGGAGCTGATCCAAAGGGCTGAGTTCTTCTGAGCAGAAGCAGATGCCCATAGTCACTGACGGTGATAGGAAGTGATCGGTGATCTTAGAGGTCATAGTTTAGAACTGACAAGAGTTAATAAGCTAATAGCTTAAGGGGATGAGAATAGAAGACAGAAGGTCATCAAATGTGCCAATCAATTGCAGCTACTTTTCACAAATGATACATTTGTCACCTCTGTCAGCTTCAAACCAGAAGACTTGTATCATGGGTATGATATTTTCACAGGTCATAGCTCACTTCTACAAAAATTTATTCTTCTGTAACTGGAAGATATTTCTAGTGTAATCTCCCTTCCCCAAATAGTAGAAAACTCAGTTATTTTCAAGTAAATCTGTAGATTCAGTCCATGTGGTGACTTCTTTTATTTCAGGCCTTTAAATTGGTTGACAAAAGGCTCAATCAATCTCCTGTTCAGCTGCGTACCTGGCTGTAAGGAAGGGGCATTTATCTGGGTCTCAGCTGGCACAGGCTGAGAGGGAACAACAACCTGCTTTGGTTGTTGGTCTATTTCTATTGTGTTCTATTCACTGAGATGTTATGATCCTACAGACCCCAGAACCGAATCCATGGATGTCTGTTTCTACCCTGCTTCTGTCTGCTCCTATTCTCCACTGCAAACCAGGCTCACCTACTGTCAATAGTCTGCTCTTGCCTCTTCTAACCTCCCCTTGGGAGCTCAATAGTCAGAGGCTGATGTGAGCTGCTGAAGGCCTGGGTGAGGTAGGTGGGGATAGTGATTTTCAGTTTCAGATTCTCACTGCTTAGATGTACCCTGATCATTTCTATCTGATGGCTGCTTCTCATAGTGGAGCAGATGACATCTCTAAAGCCTTGTTACCTCCTTGGGCTTTAGCTCTCCTCTCCAATAGCCTGACACATGTCTGGCTGGATTATTGAAAACCATCCTCTACACTGAACCCATCGATCATTCTCTGCTGCAGGCTGTAGGGTTGTAGGCCCTGTCCTAGGAGTTTTGAGGTTTCTAAGCTGTCTTCCCTCCATGTCAAATCACCTTGATCTTGTTTGTAGAGGGCAGGTTATGTAGCTCTTCATATGTTCGTCTTTTCAGTCTATTTGTGAAATGATATAAAACTTATGTTATACTTAGCCTTCTCTACAAAAGAGTCACTTTTTGGGTTTCAAAATACTCAGATTTTCTGAATTTGAATGCTTGGCTTTCACAACGATGACCCTGCTCTGAGTTACAAGAATTTATCTGGAGCTAAAGCCAAGTACCTCCTATGATTCTGCGCATAGCAACGTTAGTCATCCTCAGGCCAATGTGTGCCATCCATGTCAGAGGGTGATGGTCACGAAAAGAGTGTGTGTGTGTGTGGGGGGGAGGGTAGGGGAAGGTCAGCACAGCACGGCAGTATGTTGGTGAAACAGGGTGGTGATGTCAAGGAGTGGAGAAACTAATGTTGCAAATTTTGATCCTTTTACACATTTATGAAATTAAAATGTCAGTTAATTTTTAAAAAAGCTTTCCATTGATTCCTCTTATGAGGACACTTTAAAGAACATGGGCCTTTTAACCAAGAGGAAATTAGTCTCTGGGCTGGCTGGTGTTTCTAAAAGTTCATTGAGCTGTTGTGGGGTGGGGAGTCACTCAAAAGAAGGAGGGAGGGAATTCTCATGTATTGAGTTCCTGCTTTGTGCCAGTACTTTTAGGCATTTTGCTTCCATTCTTAGTTTTTATTCTTTACAAAAACCAAGTGAAAGTATTATCAACCTGTTTCCACAATAAAGAAATAGAGGCTCAGAAAAGTTAGGCAACGTATCCTTCGAGGATATGTTGAAGAAATGATACAATTTAATACATGTAAATGTATAGTACTACTTTTATAATGTAATTACAAAAACAAGGTTGTAAGCACAAGCTCTGGAGCAGGACTCTGGTGTTAAACCCAGTTCTGCCACTTACTGGCTATGTGACATTGGACAATTTGCTTAACCTCGCTGTGCCTTGGTTTTTATAATTAAAAATGGAAAAAAGGTAACATCTCCTCTTAGAGTTGTTGTGAGGACTAATGTGCTAATGTATAGAAAATAATTAGAAGAGTTCCTGTCACTTAGTCAATGCTATCAAGGTTTTAATGCTATTATTATTATTATTTTATAGCCATAAAGCTATAAAGTAATGGGACACGAATTTGAACCTAGACCTATTTGTTTTTAAGCAAACATTACTAAAAGTAATACCATACATTAATATGTATTAAATGTTATAATTTCTTCAACAATGTTCATCCATAGATATTTATTAAGCTTTTTCTATATAATAGGCACCATGCTATAGAGTCTGGAGAAAATGACCAGTATATATACAATGACATGTTGAGTGCTACCTCATCAAGAAAATTGGCTAGATGGATGTCTCAAATTGGTTGGCTGACTTAATACGTGGGCTTCATCAAGAATACTGGGAGGGGAATCTCAGAGTGTTAACTTTGCCCAAGAAGCTGTCATGGCAATTGGGAGAAACATATCCAACATATTTAGCAACATGAAGAATGACCCAAAATCAAATGTCATAGGAGTACAGTGTCCACAGTGTAGGGGTTGATTTATAATCAAGTCACTTCTTACAAGGCTAATGCCATGTAATAGTATGGATTGATTTATTCAATGATAGTGCCATAGGGTCAACTAGAAATGCAATAAAAGTCAGATATACAAAAGGAATCATACAATTTCTCATGCTCTGTAGCTGAAGTAATGTTTCCCTCAACCCCTGCCCTGGCTAGTTGGATGGGAAGTGGTGGAAGTGGAGAAGGGGATTTAAAATTGCTGATTGACATTATCTTAGTCTCCTGCTATTTAAAATAATCTTACTTAAAGTTTACACCGTATCTTTGTGGTAAACACTTCATCTTTCAGGGCTTATCTATTTTTTTTTCACATAGTGGCATCTTATTTTCAGAGAAAGCCTATATGTCCCTTTATGCCACGTAGGAAAGAAGTTTTGGTTCAGGCCTTGTCCCTGGGACAGCAAATCTATTTGCCAACATATCAAAACAAGGAGGATAATGCTGGGTGCCATTAGTTAATATCTAAAGTCACATGTTCACAAGAGCTTTGAAAAATACTACTATGTTGTTCTGACACTCTTAAGATTTTAGATTGTGGATGCTTCTTCATTTATAAGGTCCTAAAATATCACATCAACAACCAAAAATCCCTGATCTATTTTAATAACATGGTCTATGGCCTTAAGACTAATTATATATATTCAAGTTCACACATCTCATTATTTTAAACATATTATTAAACCTAAATATTTTTGTTTGATACCCAGATTACCTTTGTAGTACATACAACTAATTATTTTATGGCCTAGAAGAACAGGTGAAGCCAATTACCACAACAACATTTTGCTGAATTTTGGCATCACTTAGCATAATTAAATATGAAACATGATAGAACAAGTAGAATTTTTCAGTCTCTGCTTTTTATATTTCAGTGGAATATCTCATTTTTTGGCCATTCCAAATAATGAGACATTCCACTTTTAAATGACTTAATCTTATAATGACCAGTGTGGAAAGGTATCAACCAATTTTATTCCAGGAGAAAATTTATAAAATATTTCTGAATTTACTTAGTTATCTGTAAGAGCTAATAATTTTTTCAGAGCGAAATAATTTTTTCAAAAGGAAAAAAAAGTATCCCTTTGTGTTAGATTTTTCTCTTTTAGTTTATACTTAAAGCTGAGATGCCTGTCATCCAGCGTTTTCTTAAATGTTGTGTTTTTTAAAAATCCATTTAGAAATATTCTTTGAATTAAGTCAAATGTCCCTTTGTGAAGAAAAGGGTTAATGTGTCAGATCTGAGATGTCTAGCCTTAGAAAGTTTTGCCTGCAAGGTTGGCCCTTCCCTGATGTATCAGAATTTGAATTTTGGGAGTCTATCCACCATGTCTGAGCTGATAAGGGTAGTTCTCTGTGTGCAGGCTGCAATACAATGTGGTTTATACTGAAAACCTGCTTTCTTTCTGGGGGTCTGAAATGTTGGTACATGATAAGCAGAGGGTATTTTGGACACCGAGTTCCTAATAAGCTCCCTGGGGAGAAACAGCACATACAGGTTGGTATATTGTGTTGCTGCTGCTGGGAACAGCATGCATTTTGGGACCTCCGGTGGAAGGGGCCAGCCTGAGGAAGCCCACCCAGGTTCTCCTGTCAACTTGGCCGGTGCCTTTCCACTTGATCCTCTGTCTGTCTTAACCACGTTGCAGTTTATGTCGTAGCTGTGAGTACAGCTATATGCTGAATCCTGTGAATCCTTTTAAATGTCCACACATGGAGAGGTCTTGGGGCCTGCAACACACCTTCTCAATAATTTGCAATTTTCTTCAAGAAACCACATACTTGACATAATAATAATAAAAAAAGTACAAATGTGCCATAACTGCTGATTTTTAGGTTTTTCACCACAAAGGTTGATTACATTTTACCTCATCTTTCTGACAAGCAACGAAGGTCAAACTTTATTTCTTTTTCCAATAGTCTCTAGTATGTAATAGGACTGTAGAGCTATCTGGCTACAATAGAAATACTAAATAAAGAGAAAAAAAAAGCATGCAAAATTTAAGAAGAAATCCTCTTGTGTAAGTGATATAAATTTTAATCCAAATAAGGTTAAGAGTGGCCCTTTATGACTATTGAGCCCAGAGTGGGGGAAAAATGTAGCTGGGCTGGTAAATGGGTAACAGCTGGCAAGCCTCTGTTACCAGCTCTCATTTTAGATTCCTCAGAGTCCTGGCTCTACGAAATGTAACTCTGAATCTCAACGAAACTTCAGAGGGGATTTTTGAAACTTCATTTCTTTCTCATTTTCTTGGGCTCCTTAAGTTAGTAAATGCGAAAAGAAGGAAGCGCTACTTAAAAGATCCTGCGGTAGGTATGATGATGAGTAACAAATCCACAAAGCAGACAGCTGTAGCTCTTGGTGTAATGAGTTGAAGCTGATGCTTCCATGTAGACAGTTGAGCTATTGTGAAACTTACCATTGACTAATTGCGTACTGGCTTATTTAGATGGGAAAGTCTGAAAGCCAATTAAATAAATCTGCAATGGTTGTATTTCCCTGAGCTCTGAAAGTACCTATTTATAACCATTCTGGCTTAGGGTATGTTTTAAAAATGTTAGTAACAGATTTCAAAATTCTTTTGACTTTTGTTATTATTTCATTGAACAAAAGGAACTGAATTGCAGAATTTTCTGTCACAGAAAATAGGAATTAAAAGTAAAAACTGAGTTTGCATGATGCGAAGGGACGCCTCTAGTTTCAAACTGCCTGCTTTCCCAGGCTTCATATTTCATATTCTTATTCCACCCCACATAAATATTAATTATTAAAGTATCAAAGAACTGGAATGACAGTGCTCCACTAATGTAACCTGACCTGAGGGTGAATGGGAAAGTGTTTTGGAGTGCTATGTAGAATTGTAAAAACCCATTTTGTTGCCCTTGTTTTACAATTAATTCAATCAATTAAAATATGCCCACTGATTGTTACCCACCATTTGTGATTGATAATTTTCCCCTACAAATGAATAGGCTGCCATATATTTTTTTCTAATGAGAATTTCACTTTTATATTATTGCCTTCCTGTATTATATATATTTTTTCTTTTTCCTGGATTATTTCCCCTTTAAACATATGGGTCTGTCCAGAAAGCATCCGATCATTTACTATGAAAAACAGAGACATTTATTGATGAAGATATAACATACAAGAAACACTGTACAAGGGACAATGATACCTCAGTCCAGTAGTTGCAGGGCACCAAATCTGGGCTGTAGGGGGCTGAATCACCTGGGATATTTGATGTTTCACCAAAACCTCTGAATGAGGCATGGTGCGTGAGCAGGCATTTTGTCATGCTAAAGCTTCCAATAACCAGTTGCCCATATCTTCGGCCTTGTGAATCCAAATAATTTCCATGGAGAAATGGCCAAGCTTAATGCAAAATTTGGTGCAGATTGTTGCTCTACTTGCTCAGTCATTTTGAATGTGATAGGCACACAGTGCACAGGCTTACTCAGCAGCATCTACTGCCCTCACTGACTAGTACAATGAAGTAGTCAAGTGGTCCTTGTTCACGCACACACATTCCACTCCACTCTCCTTGGCTGCCAGGCTACATTGACGTCATGTAAAGCATTCTCCTTATATTAACAATGATTGGATTTTTTCCCCAGGAAGACCTTGTGTATCTTCCTGATCTCTACCTAAGTGTCATCTTGTGCTTTTCTCTAGCTGTTGACAGAGGAGTATTGTGGATATGCTTGATTGAAGTTCTTCATTTTATTGAAATAATAGCTTGTCTTTAATGTCTGCCCTTCCTAATTCCTGGCTACTTTGAGGAAAAGCACCACAACACTACATCCTTGGGCACTACTATGATTTGTAAGTGTTCTGTGATGCACCTGAAGAAATATGTACTTCTTGCTTCCAGCAACTTCATGGATCTAACTCAGATTCTTTATCATCAAATGTTTATATCATCAAATGATTATATAATATACATATATATAATCTTGTGGTAAGAATATATATATATTCTTTCTGTAAGAACTATTTCACATAAAATGCATTCTTTTGTTATACTGGAACTAAGAAAATCTAAATCAAATAACATTTAAATATATGTTCTCTAATTTCCCCCTTCTTGTTCATTTTACCATCCATTTTATCATCATTACACTAGACTAATGCTCTAGTCTAGTGAGCCTCAATTTTCAGTCATTTGAGTAGGCCTTCATAATTGAACATCTATGTATATTTTTCCTTTATTATTACTTGCTTAATAATTTCTTTTAAATCAACTCAGTAGGTAATATGACCTATTTCAATTTATATAAGCTCACTACCTTGTAGCTTTTTTCTGACAATATTTGTGCAGTTTTCAAGGTAATGTATGACTACATTGAATTAAATATCATTTAAAATATAAAACCATTTTGAACATCTCTCACCAAGCTGATTGAACTTTGTGTGTAAATTACCCACTTCTAATTTTCAGTCTGATGTTTTATTTTCTTTATTACAACTCTTCTTTTCTATCTCCCCATCATACATGCTCACTCATGTCTCTTCATGCCTTCATGGTGCAACATAAGGCAATTCCTCTGACTCATTATGCTGACTCTTTGTTTTTTTTTCCTCCTGCATGACATACTGGCACACTGTAATATTCTAAATTTCACTGGAAACTATTTTATTTTCCAGAGGACAGAGATGATTATCTTTTAGTGGTTTACTCTCTTTTCTACCTAATGCAGAAATCTGTACTCCCATAAACTTCCAATAATGCTGATAGGCTAAAAGTTGTATAATGGATAGGAGGACAAGGCCATGATGTTTAATCTTTAAGTTTTCAGTTTCAGTTAGAAATAATCATTTCTGTGGTATACAAGTTAGGACTCCTTGAATTTTTTTTCAGAGTAAATGTGTAAAGGCTGAGAGGGAAGAGAAAACATGGAATATTGGGCAAATGCAAAGGTCAGAGTGTCTGGAGCACCAAATGTGATAATGAAGTGGGGAAAGATAATGCTGGGGTAGGAAGCAGGGATCAAGTCAGATATGGCCTCAGATGCTATGATGATGAGTCTGTATTTGATCCCAAGTCAGTGATGGGCAACTGAAGAGTGACATGTATAGGAGGTGGATAGAGGGTGGCCAGATGTAGGAGAAATAGTGAAAAACAAGTATGGGCCTCTGCAACCATCTAAGCAAGAGATACTGCTGGTCTGAGCTAGGGTAATGACTCTAGAGAGGAATGATCTGGGTATATTTGAGGACTATTTAGGAGTTGGAATCAACAGTACTTACCAGTTATTTAGATAGGCAGATGGGGAAGATGGAGGAGTCTAGGGTAACAATTTTTAAGCCATATGCCACAAGAATTTTAAAAACTATTTCGTCAAGAGCACTGACATCTTTTTCCTTAGATTGTCAAATAAATATATGACAACAGTCAACACAATAGCTGTCCAGTATGAAGGAATTAAAATTATACCAAATTTTTGTCATATAGGGAAAAAATGTATACTTTGGTGTGCTGCAGAATTTTAGTAGTTTATGTGTGTGTGTCATGAGATGAAAACGGTTTAAACAAGCTAGTCTAGGGAAACTGCCAAATATCTGATTTTGGCAAAGGGTGGATCATTGTACCAATCATGAGCAAAGAACAGACAGATCTGTAGACTTGGGGAGGAAGACAAGAAATTCGGTATTGCACATGGGAAGCTTATTTGCTGGTGAGTTATCCAAGAGGCAGTTTGAAGTTCAGAAGTGAGATTGGCTTGAGCTAAAGATTTAGGAAGTGTCAGCACAGAGAAGCATTTTAAAGCTAAGATTTGGAGTAAATTTCCTAGGCAGAGCCGGCAGGAGGACGGCAACATGAAAGGATGTGTAGAGATGGAGGAGATTGCCCAGAAGACACAGCTGCAACAGCCAGAAGTTATGATGTCCTGGTGGGTGTGGAACCACAAAATCTGGCCACTTTCTGATTGACAGCAGCAGCTTCTGGGGAAATCAGGCCCACAGCCTAGGAAAGCTTCTACCCAAAGATAATGGCTTGAAAAGGGGATGTATTAGTCAAGGTTCACCAGAAAAACAGAATCAATAGGAAGTGTGTATAACTGATTATAAGAAAATAATTTATGCAATTATGAAGTCTCTTAGGTCCCAAGATCTGCTGTATGATCCAGCAATCTGGAGACCCAGGGAGGTCCAATGTTTTAGTGCAAGTCCAAAAGCCGGAAAAAAATCAGTATCCCAGTTCAAAGACTGTCAGGCAGGAAAATTTTGCTCTTGCTAAGGTGAGGTTCAGCCTTTGTTCCATTCAGATAGTCAACTGATTGGATGAGGCTCACCCATAATAGGGAGGGTAATCTGAGTTACTCAGCCTACTGATTTAAATTTTAGTCTTATCCAAAAACATTCTCACAGAAACAAAATAACTGCCCTGGCTGGTGGATCAGTGGCCCCAAAAGTCGCTGGTTTGATGCCCAGCCAGGGCACAAAACCAGGTTGCAAGCCAGGACTCCAGTCAGGTCCGTAGCTGGAGGCAGGTGAAAGGCAACCATACATTGATGTCTCTCTCCCTCTCTGCCTCTCTCCCTTCCTCTCTCTTTCTGAAAATAACAAATAAAATATTTTTAAAAAATAAACAAAATAATATTTGATCAAATATTTGAAAACCCTGTGACTCAATCAAGTTGGCACATAAAATTAACAGTCACAGATGCCTTCATCCCTTAATTATGATGTCTGCGTTCTGAACATCAGAAACACCTAAGGGGATTTTTCAAAATTCGGAGTTCTGTGCTGTACCCTCAGAATCCAGGTCCCTTTGGTATAAGGATACTTTCTCACTCTCTTAGGGTTGCACAACAAATTGCCACACACTGGGTGGCTTAAAACAACAAGTTTGTTTTCTCAGTCTGAAGACTGAAAGTCTGAAATCGAGGTGTCATCAGAGCTTTGCTTTCCTTGCCTCTTGCCGTGTTCTGGTGGCTTATGATAATCCTGGACATTTCTTGCATGTTAGCCACACACGCTTTTCTGATGAAAACACCAGTCACTGAATTTAGGGCCTACTTTACTTCAGTACGATCTTATCATAAGTAACTAATTGTATCCATAAAGACCCTATTTCCAAATAAGGTTGTATTCCGAGGTTCTGGCAGGACATGAATTTTGGGGGACACTAGTCACCTCGTTACAGCAACCAAATAAGCTTCTCTAATAAATAATGAAATGGGGCCCAGTGCAGGTGGTCCACAGATCACACTTCAAGACTGGGCCTGCGCAGCTGCTTTTTCAAGGGAGGATGGGGGTGAGTTCAGGTAGGTGGGAGAGGGGGGCCCTGAAAGGTTAAATCCCACTGGGACTTATTTTAAGGGCCAGGCACTGATAAAGCCATATTTAATCTGGATCTTAAAACAGCATTCGCTCCCTAACATTAAGAAGTTTTAAGTGAGGACAGATTTCGGCCTGATTTAGAACTTTGCATTGTTGCCCAAAGTGAAAACTGATAGGGTCTGCATTGTCCTGAGCCCTGAAATGGCACCTATGCAACAACACAAAGGCACAAGCACATATGACCCCTTTGGTAAGAAACTGAAAGAAACGGTTATTAGAAAGTGGAATTAAGAACACTGAGGTCTATTCTCCCACCTTAGTCTGGCCAGACATCTCAGATAATCAGGGAGATTGATCTTTACTGGAAATTCTGTCATATTTGGAAGATATATGTCAAAATAGCTCAGGGAAAGTATTGATATTGCAAAAATGTTTTATTCAACTCTGTTGTTGCAATGATGTGCAACAAGTAATTTAATATTGAACATGATATTAAAGAACAAAATGTTGTGTCTATTCAGTAACTGAATTATTAAAAAAAGAAAAATAGAAAAGTTACCTACAAAAGATGAATGAAGATAAATTAGTTAAAATGTAGTTCCCAATGTAGCTGGAATAATGTTTCATAGAAAGTCTTTATTTGGATAGCATTGTAGTAAATCTATGAAGGCCCTTGTGATGAATTGGTAATTTATATAGGATAAACACTATTATTGTTATAAAAACCTTACTACATAAGTTGCTTTTTTGAACTAAATATACCAGTATGTACCAGTATATACTTTTTTTTTATTTATTACATGTAAACCAAAGGGTAAGTTAGCTATCCTTTTACACTCTCTCCTAGACCCAGGATTGCATGACATTTACAAAAATACTTACTTATCTGGAATGGAGAAAACATGGCACTAACATTATATAAATGAAGGCAAGTAAAGTAGAGGGAGCGGGATGGAGGAAGTCACTGGACATGCTGCTGTTTGCTTCCTACCCTTGGTCAGGGACTGTCACACACTGAGAGCTTGAAGGCTGAAGTGGAGGACACAGGAAGTCTCCCACCAGCAGGTGCAAGGCTGAATGAAGAAAGCTGTGACTTTCTGATCAGAGAAGTAGAAAATTGTCCCTACTACAGCTATTTTGTGCCTGAAGAGAGGCTGTTAATTGTTAACCTTACATTCATAATAGCCAAGGACATAATTGTTTGGCTCATAACTTACAATATCTCAGTCATTATTAAGTTTTGAAATGATCACATTCAGAAATACAATACCTTGTTCTAAATTCACTTTGGTGTGCATTCAAAGAGACAGACTTAAAGAATTACATAGATTTTGTTATACATGTTCACAGTTCCTTAACAATCTATATTCCAAATAAAGAAAAACTCTGAAAACCAAAAAAACAAAAAAATTTTTTATAAGGTTGTGATAAAGTCATTTGGTCACAAAACTTAACTGAATTGATGAGGCCGTTTCCATTCTATTTAGTTTTCTTTTTCATTAATGTGTTCTACTTGCAGAACATTAATCATCTGCCATTTATAGGCTGTCATATTCTAATAGTCATTAAAAATTTTGTATTTTGAAATACAGCTACCCCAAGAGTTCCAGATGAAGAATTTTGGACTTAATTCAATGTATGTATGTGTACATGATTTGTTTTAGGGGCATGAGCTAACCGTCACTCCTCCTGTATTTAGTATTTTATTTTATTCACTGTTTTGACTCCTGTATAAATTTTTTGAAAAATTCATTTGAAAGAATGCAACAAAGCTGGCGGATCAACAGTTCAGGGCAGAGCTTGATGGTTCATTGATTAGGGGTCACTGTAGATACAAAGCTGACAGATCCAGTTACCACATTCCAGTGCGGAGGGATGTAAACTAAAATCATAGTGACACAATGAGACGAATGCTATTTAAAGGGGTGTTCAATGTGTTTTCTGTTCAGAGAGAAGGGAACTACTAATTGCCTGCAGGGGAGAGGGGATTTTTGAAAAGGGAAGGAAGAAAAGGCAATTCACCAGGGCAGCTCAATTCCAGGACCCTTGGTTCTCATAACAAAAGGTAAGTATTAATGTGATCCCTTAAATAACCTGACATACTGTACCTTTTGCCAGTCAGTGCTGAAACTTCTGATTTGTATCGCTCTTCATCTGTGAGAGACATTTTAAAGCTTTGTAACATCAATAGACGTTCCTAGAAAAGCAGCCTGGCTTTGATATGTCACTGTACTGAAGCAGAATGTAATGTTATTTGCAGGATTAAAAAAAAAAAAATGCCAATGCCATTTGGATTATCCTCAAGGGGCCATCCTCAATCAAGCACCAAATATCCCTGTCCCACAAGGCAGTTCCATGGACTAAATGACTATGAGACATTGAGTACATTCTACTCATCCATAGAAATCACATTAGCAAGATAAATATAGGAACCACTTTCTTCCTCATAAATGTATACCATCTGCGTGCAGTGACATGGTATTTAAAGCTCAGGTTAGAATTGACAGTGCTAAAAGTTCAACCTGATATTTTCAAATGCGTAACTCCAAGAAGTGCCAACAGCAAAAATATGAGCTGTTGGATCTGTTTCAAAGAAGCAAGGTGACAATGTGGTTTTCAGCAATAATGCAAAAAGAAATGTTACAGCCAAAAAATAAAATAAAAATTTAAAACTCCTCACTCCCATTTCCAGGCTGCTGAATTATTATGGGGAAACTAATGGCATCTGTAGCTTTGCAGCTGAGTCCCTTTTCCCTTTGCATAATGGCTGACACAAATCATTGAGAATCTGTACAATAAATCATTTGAAAATATATACAGGCAATGATCCAAGAAAGATATTTAGCATTTAATCAATGGTGACCTAATATTTCTACCTCCCCTATAAAATGAAAGATATTATTTAATTTAATCACTAAGCAATATTAATTCAGAGGGGAAAATGTTCAACCTTGCAACAAGGAGGTGGTTTGGAATAGATTAAAAGAAAAAAATAACTACCGAATCGAGAGTTCAGGGGCCTGGTTTCTTATTGGGGTTCTGTAACTTCTTAGCTAATTTCCCTAGTTAATTTATTATACTCACTACTGGAAATTCTACATTACTCAAATGTAAAACCCATGCGATTAGATTATACATATTCTAAGGTCTCTTCCATCATTAATGTTGTAAGGTACTATGCTATGCTGTAAACTATGACCATGTATGCGTCTGCAGTATTGAGACTTGGCCCTTAAGTTAGATTATTTTGCCTCAAAGTGTCATTATTTATGCAGTTGTTAGTCAAGTAATAATCCATAATATTTCATAAATGATACCATTTAATGCAAATGACATACATGACCACCCCAATTACCCACAGTTTTTGCAGTGAGTGCCTTGAGTTCTGTCAGACTCAATGTATGACCTAAGGATAACCAGAGACTACATTGTGTATCAAAAGAGACCATTAGATCTGATTAAAAAAATTATACAGCCTATACATTTTATATCTCTTTTGAGAAATTATTACGGTGGTTAAAAAAATCTTTGGTGGCAGTCCATTTGTCATCCAACCTATGTCCCTTTAACAAACTCTCCTGAGATCAATCTGAAAAAAAAGGAGAGGCATTAAAATTTGTCAGAGTCTTATACATCATGTAAAACATTACTACATAAAAACCAAGTGAATCAAAAGACTGGAAATATTCAGCACTATACCTCTGGTTATGTCTTTTCCAATTTTAGAAAATTGCTTTATTATTTTTTAAAGTATATTTTATTGATTATGCTATTACTGTTGTCCCAATTTTTTCCCCTTTGCCCCCTCTACCTGGCACTCCCATCCCTTTCAGCAATTATCTCCTAGTTCATGTCCATGGGTCATGCATGTAATTTCTTTGGCTTCAACCTTTCCTATACTATTCTTTTTCTTTTTTCTTTTTTTATTTTTTCCTATACTAGTCTTAACATCCTCCTATTTGTTTTGTTCCTACCAATTATGCTTCTTAATTTCTGTACCTTTTCCACCATTCTCCCTTTTCCCTCTCCCTGCTGATAACCCTCTATATGATCTCCATATCTATAATTCTGTTCCTGTTCTAGTTGTTTGCTTAGTTTGTTTTTGATTTTTAGGTTCAGATGTTTGGTAGTTGTCAGTTTGTTGTAATTTTACTGTTCATAATTTTGATCTTCCTTTTCTCAGATAAGTTTCTTCAACATTACATATAACAAGGGCTTGATGATGATGAACTCCTTTAGCTTTACCTTGCCTGGAAAGTACATTATTATCTGCCTTTCCATTTTAAATAATAGCTTTGCTGGATAGAGTAATCTTCATTGTACGTCCTTGCTTTTTGTCATTTCAAACAGTTCTTGCCAGTCCCTTTTTGCCTGAAAAGTTTCTCTTGAGAAATCAGCTGATAGTCTTTTTAGAACTCATTTGTAGGTAACTATCCTTTTCTCTTACTGCTTTTTTTTTTTTTTTTTTTTTTTTTTTTTTTTTTTTTTTTTTTTTTTTTTTTTTTTTTTTTTTTTTTTTTTTTTTTTTTTTTTTTTTTTTTTTTTTTTTTTTTTTTTTTTTTTTTTTTTTTTTTGGTCTCTCTTACTGCTTTTAAGATCCTCTTTTTATCTTTGCCTTTTGACATTTTAATTATGATGTATCTTGGTGTGGTCCTCTTTGTGTCCAACTTGTTTGGGACTCTCGGTGCTTCCTGGACTTGTATGTCTATTTTCTTCACCAAATTAGGAAAATTTTCTTTCATTACTTTTTTTTTTTTTTTAAAGATTCTTATTTCATCATTTCTAGAAAAAGGGGAAGGGAGAGAGGCAGGGAGGGAGAGAGACATCAATGTATGGTTGCTTTTCACCTGCCTCCAGCCACAGATCCGACTAGAGACCTGGCTTGCAACCTGGTTATGTGCCCTGGCTGGGGAATCGAACCTGCGACCTTTGGGTTCGCAGGCTGGCACCTTATCCCCTGCGCTACCAGCCAGGGCTTCTTTCATTACTTTTCAAATAAAATTTTAATTTCTTCCTCTTCCTCTTCTGGTATCCCTATGATTTGTATGTTGGCACTTTTGAAGATGTTACAGAGTCTTTTTTCTAGTTTCTTCATTTTATACTGGTTGGCTGTTTATTTCTTCCTTATGTTCCAGTTCATTGATTTGAACCTCAGTTTCCTTCCCTTCACTATAGGTTCCCTGTAGATCCTTCTTCCTTTCACTTGGTGTAGCCTTCATCTCTTCCTTTATGCATTTGGTATACTCAATGAGTTCTCCAAGCACCCTTATCACCAGATAAGAATGGTTTCCAGAGTGGGTATTTGTGTCTATTCTAGGACTTCGGAGGCCCTCTAAATGGACTCTCCTGAGACACTGGAAGTTCCTTCTGCCACTCCAACCCCTGACTACTTTTCACAGCCAGATACTATGAGGCTATATTTTCCCAGCATTGGAGCCCTGGGCTGTGTGATCTGGCCTGGGGCTGGGGTCACTCACCAGGTGTCCCTCCCGGCCTTTATCCACTACACAAGAATGTGGGACTGCTTGTTCAACCAGCCGCAGACACTGTCTTGCCACTGCCACCTCATTTGCTGACATACTGAGCCCTCTTTGCCCTGATTCGCTATCTCTGACCCTCTTACCTGTCTAGATGAATATTTCTTCTTTAAATCCTTGGTTGTTGGTTTTCCATACAGTTTGATTTTCTGAAAGTTCATTTTGTTTTGAGTTTAGTTGTGATCCTTCTTACAGTTTTGTGAAGAGGGGAAGTGTGTCTATCTACACCCCCATCTTGGCCAGATGTCTTATTGTTAATTCATGCTCCTAAATACAATTGCCTATTTCCTAAAACTCTGACATCATTTTTCCCAATTATTAAGTTTATTATGTACCTGAAATGTCTTAAAGTGTTTTAAATGGACTTATTTAATTTTTATACCATCACCTGTGTGGGTATTATTTAATGCCCTCATTTTATATATGAGGGTACTCAGAACAGAGATGTTTAAATAACATATACTGGGTCACACAGCTAGATAGCTGTCAAGCTGGGATGCAGGGCTGGGGCCTGGAGGAAAATACCATAAACTTAGCCAGGATGCTATACTGCAGTGATGCAGAGCTGCTTCTACCTGGTTTTTAAGATCTCATGTATAAATGAAAACTTTCTTTTTTTTAAGATTTTATTTATTTATTTATTTAAGATTTTATTTATTATTTTTAGAGAGAGGGGAAGGGAGAGAGGCAGAGAGGGAGAGAGACATCAGTGTATGATAGCCTTTCACCTGCCTCCAGCTACAGACCTGGCTGGAGACCTGGCAGGAGACCTGGTTATGTGCCCTGGCTGGGAATTGAACCAGTGACCTTTGGGTTCACAGGCCAGCACCTTATCCACTGTGCCACCAGCCAGGGCTATAACTTTAAAATAGTTTGATGAAATCTTATGTCATCCAACTTCATCTCACCATAAAGTGAATCATCCCTTTCTTAACAATGGCCCCAAAACACAAGAGCAGTGATGGTGGCCACTGAGTTATGCCAATGAGAAGCTGAAAAGTGCTTCTCTTAAGTAAAAAAGGTGAGTATAATACAATAAGATATTTTGAGAGAGAGAGAGAGATTACATTTACATAACTTTTATTACATAATATTATTATAATTGTTCTGTTGTTAATCTCCTTCTTGCCTAATTTATAAATTAAACTTTATCATAGGTTTTTATGTATAGGAAAAATATATATAATATCTAGAGTTTTGTGCTATTCATGGTTTCAAATGAGTGTCTTAGACTGTATCCCCTATGGGTGAGGAGGACATTATTGTTTTTTAAACTGCCAATAATTTTAAAAACAAAAATTGTAACAAAGTGAAATTAAAGAATTTCTTTAAGTCTAACATCTTTAAATCCTACGATGTGTTTTTGTTAATGTGTTAGTGATTAAAATACAATATAAGTTAAAAGAAGTGGATTCTCTAGTTATTCCAAAAACATTATCTCCAATAAATAAATAGTAAAATTGTACATTCATGATACAATTTTATATAGCATATCACTATATGAACTTGAACAAGTTCCTTATATTCCTGAATATCGGTATGCTTCAAGGACATAGTAAAAGAAATAGGTATGACTAAACATATAATTATCCTAATGGGATATAACAAGACTTGCAACCTTTTATAAATGTTCAACTAGATTGTGGAAAATTATTTCTCATAATTTAAAAAAACCATGTGTTTACCTGAGAAGAAGTTTCTCTTTAGGGTCAGTGGGTTGGGTCCTTTGAAATGTGACTCTCAATGACATGTTGGCCAATGGTAAGCAAGTCACAAAGTTTAAGAACTCATTTTTTTACCCATTTATTTATAAAGATCATATTATATTTAGTGGGAAATAGTGATAGTGATATTATGACTACAGAGAAGTAACACTAAATTTTATGAAAACACATTTTCAAATGTCTATTTGATATAGTTTTAAAAAATGTAAAATTAATACAAATATAATATCAATATAAATGGTTATTTTATAGCCCAAGTTTTAGTGTGAACTTTTTTGAAGAATAAGTTAATGTGTCTTAATGGTTTGTGGAAATGAAATGGTAGGGTGATTGTTAACTAATTTTCCAAATGATTTCTCCCTTTTCTCTCTGCTTACACACTATTTCTAATGTGACATACAAGTTGAGCCATAGCAGTGAGTGAGAGATTAGAAGGAATGATTTCTTGTCTGTCAAAAAAGTAAAATGTTAGAAATATGTGGATACGGTAAAGAGTGATTTGAGTACTTATGATTTATGATATAATATCCCAAACTACAGCTGACTGTAGTTTGTATATATATATATATATATATATATATATAATATATATACATGCATATATATTATATAATTATAATTATATATATATATATATATATATACACACACATATATTGTGTGTATACACACACACGCACACCGGGTGCACATAATCAATTAGCAAGAACTTTGCATCTCCTTATTTCACGTGCTTCTTATTCATTTTGTAAAACTATGTTTCTAAGATTATGATTTAACATCATTGTTTCAAATATAAAGTATTAAATTCTGAGAGCAACCATCATGTCAAAGGAGTACGATGTTAGAGCAACCATCTTTTCCGGGCTGTGTGCTGGGCGAACTGCTAAGGAAATTGCCGACTTCAATAGCACCCCTTTATGTACAGTTTACAACGTGAAGAAGGTGTATGATGCTGATCCTGATGTTGCCACACCAACAAGGAAAACACATAAGGTACGAAAGGATTGCACAAGTCCAGATATTGTACACAGAATCTAGGAGATCATCAATGAAGATCCACGATGTTTACCTTGATGTTTTGAGAGTAGTTGTACCATGGATGAAATGCAAGTCACAAATGGACGTCATTTTCTCTTCCAACAAGATGGTGCACCAGCACCTAATGCCAAAAAGGTGCAAGAATGTCTCAGTGTCAATATTCCTGAATTCAGGTCAAAGGAAATCTGGCGGCCTCATTCACCAGATACAAACCCTTTAGACTATTATGTATGCAGCATTTGTGAGCGAGAAGTTAATAAACAACCTCATTCCAATAAGGAGGTTGTTAAAGCTAAGATTGAAAACATATGATGCCCATGGATAAAGAAAAGTTAATTAAGGCGTGCTCAAGATTCCAAAGTCAAATGGAATCTATTATTGCAGCAAATGGAGACTTTTTTGAATAATTAAAAAAATAATGACTATGTTTATGTATTTACATATAAGAATAAATTTATTTCAAAATATAACACTTTTGTAGTATGTTGTTTATTTTACTAAAATTTTGCCAATTGATCTTGCGCAAAATATATAAATATAAAATGTAGTCACTACCAGGTTTTTCATAAAATCTCAGTCTAAAGAACAGACTTGTGACCCTCCAGTGTCTAGAACTGTACATCAATATTTTCTTGAATGTGTCTAAAATATTTTGCATAGTCTAACTTTTTAAGTTGTGCTATTCACTCAACTATACAAAACACAAAACTCACCTTTGGTAAAAATAAACAACATTCACAGTATTTCCTCAGGCCCTAGCCTCTTGGCATGTTTAAGTTGTGAAAATGAAGTACTCTATTTTTATCTGAAAATATCTGGCTCATACTTTATTGCTAACCAATATTATACCAAGTTGTATTTTCAAAGTTATAATTAATAATATTATTACACTACTACTATTAGTGATAGTAAAGGAAATAACAATTTTGTAATTGAATGTTTATAAAATGTAGCATTTTGACTTAAGATCTGCTTAGGATATACATTTATAGATTCAATGTTTAGCATTAAGGCTTCTTAGATTTAAAAGGACTTAACTCTGTTGATCCAAGTTTTAAAACATAAAACTATTTTTTCTTTTATGTGTATAATAGCTACAAATACATAAAACTTTTGAGGTTATATTGCTATACTCACTAACAAAAAGTTCAATTATATTCAAAGATGAGACATGGTTGACAGACATCCCACCATTTTCTGCCCTATGCTTATGGCAGACATACTTACTGATCATGGCCAGGGGCAGACTTAGATCTCTTCTTGGAACAATATTCTAGGAAGCCACTGTCAGTCAGTAACTGAGTGGCTAAGGGAGCAAACCAACCCACTAATCCAGATAGATAAAGGTAGAATGTGATGTCTTATATCCATAAGTCTCTTTTGTCTATTTCTATAAACCAAAACAGATCCCTTACATACAAATTAAGTTGAAGCAAATGAGCCTTTTGCTGTAGGAAGAAAAATGGGGAGAGATTACCCCCAAATTATTTACATATCCTTGTGGAACTACAGATACAGAGGAAGCACATGTCCCTCTATGAATCAATCAGTTTTGGAAAAGGAAGTTAGCAAGGATTCCAGCCTCAGGAATTTCTTCCTACAGGAAATGTGGCCTTCCAAGGTGAAGGTCTGGGCTGCTCAAAGGAAGTCTGCTGCAGTGTTTGCATGTGGCAGAGAAACACACCCTGACCCAGAGGCTGTTCTATGGACGACCCGGGCTGACTAAGAATAGAAATGGGCTATGTGGCAATGAAGTTGAAAATGATTTCCTCTTGTCCTTATTATTTAGTTTTGGGGGTGTCTTCCCTTGACTGTAAGTTTCACTGGTAGTCTGTTGACAAACATTAGAAATTGAAAATAGCTATTAAATTTTAGAATCCTTGTGTGTGTATGTGGTGGGGTGTTAGAATATATTTACTAAAAAAAGAATATAGTATTTGGCCTATACAAAAATATCCAAAACAAACAAGCAGACCATAATGTAAAACTATTGAACCTATAAATTTCCTTTTTTAAAAGATTTTATTTATCATTTTTTAAAAAAAAAGAGAGAGGTAGGGAGGTAGAGAAACATTGAAGTGACAGAGAAATATTGACTGGTTGCCTCTCACATGAACCCTGTCTGGAGACCAAACCCATAACCCAGCCATGTGCCCTGACCAAGAATCAAACCAGTAACCTTTGGCTCTGTGGAATGATGCTCAATCAACTGAGCCACACAGGTCAGGACTGAATCTGTAAGTTTCAATTCACAAATACTCTGTATTGTAAAAAAGTTATACTCTGGCTGGTGGCTCAGTGGATAAGGCACTGGCCTGCGAACCCAAAGGTTGCCGGTTCAATTCTCACCCAGGGCACATAACCAGGTTGCAAGCCAGGTCTCCAGCCAGGTCCATAGCTGGAGACAGGTGAAAGGCAACCATACACTGATGCCTCTCTCCTGTCTCCTCTCTCTAAAGATAATAAAAATCTTTTTAAAAAAAGTTACATGCTTTCT
Organism: Noctilio leporinus; assembly: GCA_004026585.1. NCBI lineage: Eukaryota > Metazoa > Chordata > Mammalia > Chiroptera > Noctilionidae > Noctilio > Noctilio leporinus. Next base: position 45,841 of record PVIW01001662.1, on the reverse strand, counting down.
CATTGGGGTCCCAGTAATATCTTCACTATGGCTAGAGTAATGTAAGCTATCTGTCTTAGCTTGGCATGTCATAAAAAAATACTGTAGAGTCAGTGTTTTAAACAACAGAAATGTATTTTTTCATAGTTCCAGAGGTTGAAAAGTCTGAGATTGCGATACCCGTATGGTTAGGTTCTGACAAGAGTTCTTGGGATTATTGATAGTGACCCCTTTACTATGTCCTCACAGGGACTCTCCATGGTAAATACATTACTAAAGAGAGAGAGAGATCTCCTTCTCTTCTTATAAGACCATAAATTCTATTATGAGGGTCCCACCTTCATGATGTCATTTAACCCTAATTACCATCTGAAGAGCCCCATGTCCAAATGCCATCATGTTGAAAGTTAGAGCTTCAATATATGAATTTTAAGGGGAAACAGGCTTTCAGTCTATACTCTCAAAGGATGACTGTTGATTGCTTGCTCTTAAAAAAAACTTGAGTTTGAAGTTTTATTAAAATCCTAAAAACTAATTTGAGAAATATATAGAAAGGTTTACTACTAAGAAAGATCAAAGGATGATAAGAAAAAATATTATACATTAAGAAAGTACTTTAAGAGTATAATAAGGTGACCAGATATAAAAGTCAATGTACAAAAATTAATAGTTGTTTAACATTGGCATTTATTAATTAGAAAACATAATGGTAAAAGGGATCCCATTTAAAGTAACAACAAAAACCATTTTATACTTAGGAATAAATAGAAAATGGTATTTTAAGATGATTTCAAATGAAAAATGTATTTATAAATGATTTTTAAATACCATTTTCAAATTTAAAAATTTTAAAGAAAGGATATTTAAGAATATACATAAATAAACTACTATTCCATATTTCTCAATGGAAAAACTCATGTTGTAAAGTTACTGTCAAGCTGGTTCTCAAATACATATGGAAGATCAGCAATACTTAGCAAATTAATTTTTTTTAAAAGAGAATAATGATGGGGTTTGACCTACTAATTAGTAGGACATAAGATAAAGCAATTTAAAAACTGATTTTGGTACAGGAATAGACAAACACAGTAATTAAAAATAAAATGAAAAAACAGAAATATACAGAATATGGTTATATATATTGATAGTTAAAGTGTCATCTCTAATTAGTAAAGTGTTCAAGATTTCTCAGTAAATTGCATCTATGACAACTGGTTATGCTTTTGGGGAAAAATAAACTTTAAATTTATATCATAAGCAAAACTACATTTTGGAGAAATTAAAGGGAATAAATATTAAGACAAATTATAAAACTATCTGAAGAAAATATTAAAATTCAAAACTCTGCATTTGAGCAAAGCTTTCCTAAGCAATATACAAAACTCTTAAATCATACAAGGAAGTACTTACAACTTTGACCTCATAAAAATAAAAATCCATCTTTGAGACAATAATAAAGCTATAGTTAAACAATAAGCATGGCCTAGCGAAAATATTTACAACATATTTTATTTTATTTTTATTTTAAAATTGTTCTTATTAATTTTAGAAAGAGGGAAACACTAATTTGTTGTTCCACTTATTTTTTAGAAATTTAATTAATTAATTTTTATTGTTGTATTACATTTATCCCATTTTCTCTCACTCCTCTCCCCTGCCCCTCTTTCCCTTCCCCCCTCCCACAGCCAATCCCATGTGCTGTCCATGTCTATGAGTCATCCATGCTAGTTCCTTAACTAAACTGTTCCCCTTCTTTGTCTCTTTCTCCTCTCACACCTCCCCTTTGCACATTGAAAGTCTGCTCCTTGTTGCCATGCCTCTGGTTCTATTTTGCTGGTTTGTTTTTGTTCATTAGTCTCCTATATTGGGTGAAATCATATGGTATTTGTCTTTCACTGATTGGCTTATTTCACTAAGCATCCACATTGTCGCAAAAGGCAGGAGTTTCTTCATTCTTTTCACCGTGTAACGTTCCATTGTGTAAACGTTCCAAACGTTTTTGATCCATTCACCCACTGCTGGGCTGTTTCCAGCACTTGGCTATTGTAAATATTGTTCTACTTATTTATACAATTTATGCATTCATTGGTTGCTTCTCATACATGCCCTAACCAGAAATTGAACCCACAACCTTGACATAGTGGGACAACACTCTAACAACTGAGCTACTTGGTCAGGTATTTACAATGTATTTTAAAGATTCATAACGTATAAAGAGTGTCTACACTTGAATAAGCAAAACACAAGGAACCAAACAGAAGGTGGACAAAGGATACAAAGGGCCATTTATAGAAAATACATATGACCAACACCTAAAACAGTCACTATTTACTAAAATTTAAAGGAAGACTAATCTTTGACTTTATAATCTACATCTAGAAATCTGTCTTACAGAAATACTTCCAGTCAGTAAAACACATTTATGAAGATATTCTCATTTATAGCAGCAAGTAGTAGAACAAACTGAGTATATCAACAAAAGGGTGAGCAAATAAATTAGAAAACATTCATTATTAGAAAGAAAGAAATGAGATCTTAAATGATCAAGTTCTTTAGGAACCATGTTAAAGGTTGTCATAGCACCCTGACCAGCATGGTTCAGTTGGCTGAACATTGTCCTACAAAGTAGAAGGTAACTGGTTCTTTTCCCCATCAGGGCACATGCATAGGTTGCAGACCCAGTCGCAGTTGAGGCGTGTGCAGAAGGCAACCAATTGGTGTTTCCCTCACATATCAATATTTCTCTCCCTCTCTTTCTCCCTCCCTTCCCCTCTCTCTAAAAGTAAGTAAGTAAAATCTTTGAAAAAAGTTGTCAGAGAGTAATACAATCATGTAAACACAGGGTGGGGCTAAAATAGGTTTTCAGTTGTTTGTATGAAAAATAATACGATAATTAATAAACAATAAAATAAGAGCTCTGTGTTTTGTGTACTTACAACTGTGAGCCACTTTTGCCACATGCTGTATGTAACCATGATCCATATTTTAAAAAGTAAATTTGTGTCTATATTTTTTCATTTCATATACTTTTGTGTGGATTGACTCTTTTATTGTAAGAACCTATTTTTTCCCCTCATTTAACTGAATAATTTTTAAAATCAGAGAGAGGAGTATTCAGGGGATGCTAGGCATGGTGGCTCAAGCTCTTCTTCCCATGAAAGAGAACTGCTGTGTGAGAATCATATCTGTCACTAATATGGCTGGGGCTTCCCTGTACTTATGTTTTCTCTGGCCTTCAAGCTTTGCTGCCATATATATATATATATATATATATATATATATATATATATATATATATATTTTTTTTTTTCCTGGGGGTGTGAACTCAAAATAGAAGGAAATTCTTTAAGAATGTTCAGATTCTTGTTATGCAAAATTGCATTGCTGGAGGGAGTTTTAGGTGTTATCTAATGCACTCCCAAGTTTTATGTGGAATCTCAATTTCTGAGATGGCCAGGAAACTTTAATGGGAATTTCCTTTTTCTCATGCTTGAGTCATATCCTCTTATCCAGAAACCTGGGGAAACTTTACCATTGTAAACCCAAATAAGGTTGTACTACTCCCCCAACTTTTAAGCCAACAATGTAAGAAAACTAAACAATAAAAATAAAATTTCATTCACAGAATAACTATTATAATTATTTTTAGCAAACAAAGGAGTGCCATCATTCAACCTGATGAACCACAGAAAGTGTTTCTCTGTGTTATTTCAGATGTCTATATTAGGATTTTCAATCCATACATTTTTTTGTATTACCTTTCATCAACTCCAGCACTGGCCTGGTTGGTTTATCTCCATTTGCCAAATCATGATAGGGGGTTAGTTAGTCACCCTGGTATGTTTGAGCCATGTCATATTCTTTTAGTCATGTCCTGTGTGTCCCAAGAGCCCTTTAAGAAACTCACATGTTTCCTTAGATATTGCCAATGTAAGGCCAAAAATCTTTCCTTCCAATTCGGTGAGTTCTTCCTGTCAAGTACACGGCCTTTGCAATACTGTGCCCAATTCCTTTGCTCAGAGTCTATCTGATTTATATTGAGCTAAACTGCAGCTTGGCCCTGGCTGGTGGCTCAGTGGATAGGCACCCGCCTGCAAACCCAAAGGTTACTGGTTCGATTCCCAGACAGGGCACATAATCAGGTTGCAAGCCAGGTCTCCAGCCAGGTCTGTAGCTGGAGGCAGGTGAAAGGCAACCATACATTGATGTTTCTCTCCCTCTTTGCCTCTCTCCCTTCCCCTCTCTCTGGAAATAATAGATAAAATCTTAAAAAACAAACAAAAAACAAAACAAAACAAAAAACCCCCCAAAAATAAACTGCATCTGTGTCCTCAGGTGTGTGTCTCTATAAAGAGATGATTTCTCCACTTTTAGAACTCCACTTCCCTTTGGCCTATTCTGGAATGGACTGCACCTCTGATTATGATCTCAGATAAGCTACATTAAACTCCTCTGAGCTTTCAAGCTGTTCTCACTGAAGAAGTTTCATAGTGCAAAGTTCATTGACAAGCCATGATTCCTCTTTGGAGAGCCAAGCTGGCTTCCCATGGGGACCTGTATTCTATTCTAACTGAGTTTAGCGAGCTCTAAGTTCCTAATTAAAATTCCAGCCTGTTGAGACACAGGAGGTTAGGAGAATGACTGCTCCAACATCTCCTGTCACCCAGATACTTAGAGAGCATGAATGAGAACCTTAACCTACTGAGAAACCATGGCCAGTGTAATAAATTTCTGAGTTGAAAAAAGTACATTTTTCAATTTTTAAAATTTCATGTGAAAATGCATGGCACTGTGCTGGAAATGTTCTCTCCTAAATTCTTTAATGTTATTTTATCTTTATAGGTTTACAATGGAAGGAAATCTTCCTACTGACTGCCAGTGACTGAGGGAGCAGAGAAGAGTTGATGAAATCAGGCCTCATTTCAGCACAGGCTTCTTATAGTCTTGTGCATTTGTCGTGGTGGTTGTTAGGCTTAGGGAAATACACCTTCTGTTTATGCTTCCAAATGTTTCTTTTATCTTTACATAAAAGTGTACAGGGGAAGTTGCCAAAATTAGTCCACATTTTGGGCTCATGCCACAGTTAAACTTAGATGTAACAGAGATCAAAGCATTTCCAGTCTGATCCAAATAGCTGTAGCCCAGCAGTGTAGCTGGTGGTGCTGTGACATGGCTGCACATTTTCTGATTTGGAACATTGAAGGGATACATTCTAGGCTGCATGGCACAAAAAGGCAGCATGCATGTCTGCTTTTAAAGTTACTGCCTGCCTTCAAGGATTTGACAAAGAAACCTTTGTTTGGACTCTGGTATATAATCTAGTGGGAAGTGCCTTCATGTTAATGAATCCATAAATGAGCAGACTTTTGCAAGCAGCTTTGTGCCCTTTGTCTGGGCAAATGTAAATTAGCCTTGGGCATTTGATTGTCTAGATAGTTGGAGGCTGACTGAACAATGCCTTCTGGGTTACCTGACACCCTCTTTTACTATCCTCAAAGTGATAACAGCCACCCTTCCAAGTTCTTCTGGCCAGAGGAAAGGAGGGCTTTTTCAATAGTAGATTAACACCCTGATGAGGATCCCTCTGTTTTGAGGATAACTCCTGTGGCCTTTCTAAGGCATGTGACTTGCTAGCAGGGTTTCAGAGGATGAACTGTTTTCATGAAGTGGCTTTGGTGCTGCTTAATTACATACAGTGTGAATCTACCTCGAACTTTCCAAGTGCTCACTCAACTGCCAGAGCCATTTGAGTCCCACAAGCATCTTTAGACTCTTGAGCACCATTAATGCTTGACAACAGAGTCACCCTTGGTTATGGGCTCGTTGACCAAGGAGGAATTGGTGCCATAGCCAATACCTCCTGGGGTACCTGGGTAAATACTTCCTCCCAGGCAGAATTGGATACAATCAAACTCCTTGACCTTGACAGATCCTTGAAGGGGCGTTCCAGTTTTGGTTATTATGCCAACGGTTGGTTAGAATTTAAATTTTCTGACATTCTCAGTTAATGCCCGACTGGACTGGGAGCTGTTTTAAGGTCTAGATTGCAAATTGTTTTGTTTATTGTTATTCTAACCTGTATAATATATTTCATTATCAAGCTATTGATGCTCTGTATAACCAAATGTTTGAAAACCTTCTACAAAAACTGGAGTAATGTTTGCATGAAGGAAAGAAATGACCCATTAAGACACTGTCTCCCCTACATATGTGTAATTCATGATGGTTGGAAACCACTGATGCCAAATACCTTTGGTTAGTTACCCATGATTTCTCTTGCAAACTTAACTCCCTTTGTTCTTTAATCTTTCAGAAGATTTTTTAGCTGCTTTAATATGAGATTGGGAATTTTGAGTTTGGCAGTTACCTAAGAGACCTTTTTCATAGGCAAATGGCTGTAGCTGCTCCACTGGTTCCTGCCCTGACTTAGGACTCCCGTGGAGCACCTACATGGAACTAGAGCAGGTATAGCCAAGCCACTGTGACATGACACAGGACAAACTGACCTGATCCATCCTCAATGGTGTCTACCAAGAGATTCTGATTGAAAGGGGGAAAAAGTGAGCCCTAAGAAAGAAAACACCTAAATAGGGCTCCTAGTGGATAAATGGGCTCAAAAACTTTTTACATTTAATTTTTTAAAAAGATTTTATTGATTATTATTAAAGAGAGGGGAAGTGAGAGAGGCAGAGAGGGAGAGAGACATCAATGTATGGTTGCCTTTCACTTGCCTCCAGCTACAGATCTGGCTGGAGACTTGGCTTGCAATCTGGTTATGTGCCCTGGCTGAGAATCGAACCAGCAACCTTTGGGTTTGCAGGCTGGCATCTTATCCACTGTGCCACCAGCCAGGGCTGCATTTAATTTTATTGTTGTTGTATTACATTCATTCCCTAACTCCCCCCCCCCAACCCCCCCCCAAATTTTTTAAAGAGCAGAGCCTAGGAACCAGTTCTGGATAGGGGCCTCTCACACAACCTGCACTTCCCAGAGAAGCCTCTTCACTAGCCTGCCTGCCTGTACTGTTTCTACCCTGTGAGCCAGGCCCTGTCAAGTTCTTTGAGCCCTATTTCAAGCAATGGGACTGAAACTTTCCTCACCCAATGGGAGCCGCCCAACTCGGACCAATCAGAGTGGCCCTATTTTGACCAATCAAACGGTGCCTTTGGACCCATCAAACTGTGAGGATTCAGAGTCCTTATTTGCTTAAGGATGGCCGATTAGCGACAAGGGGCAGGGACTCTTCTCTGTGTAAGCCAGCTTCCGGTGTGGCCCTGAGAGCCTCCTTTCCTTTGAGTACCAAAGGCTTTGCTTTCTCTGCTGGAGCTGAAACTCTGAAGCCGCCTGCCCGGGCAGTGGAGTCCATAGTTGCAGAGCAGAGCGGAGGGGCTTAGCCAATGAGGCCCAAGACCGCCTGGCCCTCGAGGTTATGTTACACATAAGTGCTGTTTTCACAGCAATTCTGTATCACTGAACTGTTTGCACTGAATAAAGTTTCCTTCTTCAAAAAAAAAAAATAATAATAATTAATTAATTAAAATAAATAAAATCTGACACATTTTAAATTTTTTATATTAACTCTTCAAAATCCAGTATGTACTTTAAAAATGTGTAAAAATATGTATGGGTGTAAGTGTATTTTTGCATGTGTTTAGTAATATTGCAATTCATATTATGTAAAAGAGTAATTCTTTAAACAAATGAATTAATGTAGGCATTTTGGAATAATGAAAAGAAAACTTTGTATTAATATGATTTGAGAAGCTGACAGAAGGCAGTAATTAAATAATGAATTGTCTGGATGTGAAAGGGAAAAAAAACCAAAAAGTACACATTGGTGGTTACAGAATAGACAGGGGGATGTTAGGAAGAACAAAGGAAATGGAGAAGCCAATGAACTTATATGCATGACTCATGGACATGAAAACTAAGCGGGGCATTGCCGGAGGGAATGGGGTACTGGGTGGAGGGGAGTAAAAGGGGGGAAATTGGGACAACTGTAATAGCAAAATAAATAAAATATGTTAATTAAAAAAAAAAAGAAAGAAACCTGGATGCCTTCTAGGATTTTACAAAGAAACACCTGTTTAGACTTTGGTATGTAATCCAGCGGGGAGCACTCAGGCACTCCCGAAGGCTGCCTCAGGGGGCTGCCTCCCTGTGGATGGACAGTTTCTCTCCTCTGCTCCACACCGGCAGAGTTGATTTTGTTCATGGTCTTTCCCTGCTTGTTTTATGTGAAGCCATACTGTTGAGGATTCTCCCTTGCAAAATGCCAACAAGTTCCCCTTTCCTTCCTTTTTTATATTAATTTCAGGCCCTGACCTTGGCAAAGTATCAGACAGTGTTTCTCTGGAGAAAAGACAGCAGGACTTTGGTCTCTGTGCAGGAGTCGGATCACTAAATTATTTGTGATCCAAATCACTTCTGTGTATGAAAGGGTCACTGTTAGTAATTAAACCTGGGCAGTTGGAGTAAACTGAGATTGTCCTGGCAAATGGGTGACTTCTGACACCTGGTACCTCAATTCTAATGCCTCTTTTCTGTGTGCAAGATTAGGCATTTCTAGTCACTCCCTTACATTATTATTACAGATGATCGTTTTCTGCTTTTGATAGCAAACATAGCAATAAGGAGGAAAAATTAGATAATATGTTTCCACATAACTCCGAACACAGCCTCTTGTTAAATAATATAGCTCCATAATAGATTTTGCTGCAAAGAAAATGTTCTGTACAAATTCTTCAGAAAAAGAAGCCCTTCAAGTGTATTTTTATTTAAGGGTGGCACCACCCACTACTTACAAAGAAAGTCCTGAAGGGGAGCAGCATATCCCTCAGGCCATTTCTGGCATAGAGCTGTACATTCAGTACCAACAACGCAAAAACGCTGTTGTACTAGCAACCAAATGGGTTCTCATTTGTGTCCAACACATTTGTCTTTAAACTGCAGTCAGATTGCTGTGTTTCTATTCTGTTTGTTTTACCACTTCCCTTCTAAACATTTTGCATCATCTTGGCACTTTTCCCAAGTTGTGGTCTGCTTGCTGCGGCCACATTCCTCTGACTTGTGGCATTAAGTTGTGTTTCCATGGCAAGGCTTGTTTATCGTGAGGGATGGGCACTTTCACAACAATTTTAACGTTCTTTCCTCCTCTTCTCCGCACACTCAGAAATTCTGAGACGGCGGTCCAGATATGGCTTTCTCTAATCATAAACTACATTCCTAGAGTGTGAACTTTACTTTGCTCCGTTTTCAAGATAGGGAAATATTTGGCTCTGTTTATTCCTTTCAAACTGGGCAGTGCCCTCTTGACTGTTATGACTAATCCGCTTGTCAGGGCTGGAATCTCCTAACAGTTCTTTCCACCAGGTAAATCGCCATGTTCCAACTTGTCAAGCAAAAATACCCCGGAGGCTAGAGGGTGACCTCAGAGTGGTCAAAGCCCACCCACTAAACCAAGGCCTCTCATGACCATAAGAATTGTTTTCTCAAGACGAGGAAAGCTTAGTTAGAGCCGGACAGTTCTTGCCCCTTGAATTTCTGCAGAGGAACCAGCTTAGTGGGAGATAAGAGCCCTGGGTTGACACCCTGATTGTGTCTACCTTTTTATTTGTTAAAGGTGGAAATTGACTTCATCCAATTAGTAAGAGCAGGAAATAGTTTTTGTTTTCTCTTTGTAGGAAAACATGAAGTAACAGTTTTATCTTAATTTGTCAGGCATTGCCCAAGAGACTACGGCCATGTGGGCTAGTGGCCAAAAATTGCTCTAAGTCCAAGTATTAACACCCAGATATAAAAAGAATGCTAATTGGTTTTCCAGCTGAAAAATAATAAGCCACTTGGTGCCAAAAATACTATAGGGCATGGAAACCCCAAGTTTACACAATAGGTCCTGATTGCAATCTGGGGTCTCCGTTTGTACTCCGATGTAGAGCTAAACAAAGGGAGGTGTTGCACTCTTTTGCCTTTGTAGAAAGCCTCTGCTCCAGATCCCAGCCTGGTGTTGCACCAGGCTTCCCACAGTCTTCCTGCCAAATCTCTAAGTTTTTTCCTGGCTGCCATTCAGGAAAGTACAGCTCCGTCCGTAGGGTGGAAAGTTAAAAAGGCCTTGCTTGGATACACTGCAATATATACAAACACTGCTTGACGTATGCAGAAAGCTGGTTTTGCACACGCAATTCCTGCCTGCTTTCTAAGGGAAAAAGAATGTGAGACTTCTAAAAGTCACTTTAGTTATGTGATGGAGATATGAACTGGAAGGAAAAAAATTAAAGCAATTCTCTTTAATCCCAATAAACTTCCACCTTAGTTTTCCATTTAGTAAAAACCTCAAGGAGCCCATCCTGCTTTGGTTGTCTCTAACAGGGACCAGATTTAGTATACACAGAAGATACAGAAAATAGATAACCAGCAAGGTCACTGGAACTGAGCTGGGCAGACTCAGCCTCGGGGCCATTGGCGGAGCTTAAGCCAGGGCTGGTACAGTGATGCGTTTTGTCTGATGGCCAGCCTTGCCTGCGGCTTCCCACCTGGACTCTAGTTCTACATCACTGGTGGGAAAGTGCTTGAATTGGAAGGACTTTCTAATACCGAGAACCCTATTCTTCTTCTAGTTGATGCTAAATACCACTGCAGAATTCACAGCATTTAATATTATCTCAAATGTTTTTTTAATTCTAGTTAATACTAAAGCTAAGTTATATATTTTTAAAAAGCTTTGATAATACAAGTAAAACAGTCCTCAAATATCCACCTCTTGCCAAGGTATGCAGAGAGAATAAAACAGGTCATAACTTTTATTATGTGTACAAAACCCTATTTTTGACAGAAACTGGTAAGCAAATGTGTTTTCTATCAATGCTTTTCTTTTATTAGTTAAAAATTTTTTTTTAAGATTTTATTATTTTTAGAGAGGGGAAGGGAGAGAGGCAGAGAGGTAGAGAGACATCAATGTATAGTTGCTTTTCACCTGCTTCCAACTACAGAGCTGACTGGAGACCTGGCTTACAACTTGGTTATGTGCCCTGACTGGGAATTGAACCAGCGACCTTTGGGTTTGCAGGTCAGCACCTTATCCACTGTGCCACCAGCCGGGGCTCTATTAGTTTTTGTTATTATTAGTGCATTTCCCCTAGAGTAGTGAAGCAGAATGGGATGTATTTAAGAGTTTAGAAAGCAATTATTAAACGTGCTAGGAATTACAAAATGAATTCAAACAGATATATGCTCCCATATATTCATTGCAGTGTTATTTCAAATAGCCAAGATGTGGCAGTAACCTGAGTGCCCATTAATAGATGAGCAGATAAGAAAGAAGTGATGCATACGGAATAAAATGGAATATTACTTGATCATAAAAGGAGTGAAATTTTACCATTAGATTATATGGATGGAACTAGAGGGTATTATGCTAAAGAAAATGTCAGATGGTTTTGAGAGGCTGACAGTGAGAAGGCAGTAATTAAATGGTGAATTGTCTGGATGTGAAAGGAAAAAAAAAAAAAGAAAAGAAAATGTCAGATAGGGAAAGACATGCCATATGATTTCACTTCTATGTGGAATCTAAAGGACAAAATAAACAAAGACAACAGAAACAGACTTAGAGATACAGAGAACAAACTGAGGCATGCCAGTTGGAAGTGAGACTAGGTGAAAAAGTTGAAGGGATTAAGAACTACAAATTGATAGTTACAAAATAGTCATGGGGACGTAAAGTATAGCATAGGGAATAGGTCAATAATATTGTGGTAACTATGTCTGGTGTTAGGTGGGTACTGGAACTATCAAGAGAATCCCTTCGTAAGTTATATATAGAACCACTATGATCTACACCTGAAACATAAAGTAATATAGAATGTCAACTGTAATTGAAAATTAAAAAAACAATTTACTGGCGATTAGGACTTTTTACCTGTAGGGAGACAACAAAGGGTAGAAGATGATTAATTATTTTTTGTTTGTTAAAAATTATATTTTATTGATTATGCTATTACAATCAACCCACATATGGCAGCTGCCTGCAGTCTCTATGGCTTTGTGGGAGGAGGGTTCAGAAAAGAAACAATGGCCTCTTCATGCCTTTCTGTCTGGGAGAGAACTGCCCCCAGCTCTCATCTTAATGTCAGACAGACACTGTAGTTCCTCTCCACATGCTGCTGGTGACTTTCAAGCTGCTACCCCAGTGCTGGAGCTCAGAGGGAGGGAGTAAGTCTGAGGAGGTCTGGGTGCAAGTTCTTTAATAGGAACTGCTTGGAACTCCAGAAGTTTCTTTCATGGATTCAATCCCTACTGATTTTGCAGCCAGAAGTTATGAGAACTTACCTTCTTGTAATTGGAACCCTGGGCTAGGGGGCCTGGTGTGGGGCCGGGACTTCTCACTCCCAAGATGTCCCTCCCAAATTTTTACCTACCACATGGGTGTGGGACCAACATGTTCTGTGTCTGTACCCCTCTTTCAGTCTGGATGAGGTTTCTTTAATTCCATAGTTGTACTTCCATTCAACTTGGTTTCTGAGTGACGGTTGTTCTATAGTTTAGTTGTAATTTTGATGTGGTTGTACAAGGACGTAAGCTGTATTTACCTACGCTTCCATCCTGACTGGAAGTTCAAAGACCATTGATTTAGTATTGCTAGCCTTCAATCTAATTCATCCCCATAGAGCTAAATTAATTTTCCAGTGTGCCCTCTCCTTCTACATAGGTGCCAGTCTCCCTTGGTTCATTTCTGTTTCTATGACTTTGAGCTTTCTCTTTCCCTCCTGTCCATCTTTTAGTTCAGGTCCCAGCTGATCTGTTAAACCCTCCAGGCCACTCCAGCACCCTTTGGTTTCCCATTTATCTGTGCTATTACTGCTTTTACTATTTTCACAAAACAAGGTAAGGATGTCTGAGGGTTCACAAATCAGGTGGGAAGCGAAGTGGGGTCTGGAATATGAAGAAGAGAAAGGAGCAGAGACTTACTTAATTAGGTCAAAATAAGGGAAATGTATTGCAAACCTACAGAGTCTAGGAAAGGGGCCCTTGCAGTATATGAGCTGGTACCTATAAGAAGCCTGCATGTCTTTGACTCTCAGGATCATACAGTACTCCTCTGTCTCTTTCCCAGGATTATTTACTTTCAGTCTTCCCATTTCTTTCTGCTAAATTTTCTTGTTTTATCATTTTAGTTTACTTTCAGCTCAACTGCCTTCAAATGTATGAATTAGACTTTCAGGATTTTAAGTCCAAATTTTCAGTGATTTGGTCATCTCATCTTGTGATGTATATCCAGTCCTCTTTTTTATCAGTGTGGTTGTCAGAAGCATGAATTTTTGGTGCAAACAGTTGCCTAAATCTGCTCCTGTGGCAATCTGTAGGTAGACAAGTTTTATGAAATGACAAAAATAAGCAGGTAGACACTCCAAAGTAATACTCAAAGAGATGTATTATTCTCCTAAGTCAGATTCTTTAAGGGCAATTAATAATTACATGTTGCTTATTTTTATCATTGTACTTATTTAACATGGTGCTGTTCATCTATCACAGTGATTTACAGTCCTGGCTACAGAATACAACCACCTCCCATTGGCACCTGGTTGGGGTATGGCCCAGGCACCACGTATCAAGGACTACTATGATTTCCAGCTGCCAGGCTTATTCTCACTAAGGTCACAGAAAATATAACCCTCATGGGTGAAAAAGTGATTACTCTCGTAACTGAAAACAAGGTGCAAATTGAAGAGCTATCAAATAGCTTAAAATTTATGCTTGGTGGGTGTGAGGTGATATCTCATTGTGGTTTTAATTTGCATCTCTCTGATGACTATTTATGTTGAGCATTCTTCCATATGTGTATTGGCCATTTTCATGTCTTCCTTGGAGAAGTGTCTACTCAGGTTCTCAACCATTTTTTAACATTGGATTGTTTGTACTCTTGGTGTTGAGTCATACAACTTATTTATATATTTTGGAAATTAAACCCATATCAGACATGTTATTGGCAAGTATATTCTCCCATACAGTGTTCCCTTTTTATTTTGATGATGGCTTCTTTAGCTGTGCAGAAGCTTTCTGGTTTGATGTAGTCCCATTTGTTTATTTTTCCTTTGTTTCCCTAGCTCTAGGGAATGTATTGGCAAAAATATTGCTATGCAAGATATCTTAAATTTTAATGTCTGTATTTTTCTATAAGATTTTTATGATGTTGTGACCTGTATTTAAGTCTTTTATCCATTTAGAGTTTGTTCTGGTGTATGGTGTAAGTTGGTGGTCTCATTTCATTTTTTTGCATGTACCAGTCCAATTTTTCCAACACCATTTATTGAAAAGATTGTCTTTATTCCATTGTATACTCTTTCCTCCTTTGTCAAATATTAATTGATGATAAAAAAAGACATGGGTTTATTTCTGAGTTCTCTGTTCTGTCCCATTGACCTATATGCCTGTTCTTATGCTAGTCCAGGCTGCTTTGATTTCAGTGGCCTTCTAATATAGTTTGATATCAGGTGTTACAATATCAACTTTGTTCTTTCTCAAGATTGCTGAGGCTATCAGGGTATTTTTTTTTTTTTTTTTGGTTCTATATAAATTTTTGAAAATTTTTTCTAGATATGTGACATATTCTATTGGTATTTTTATAGGGATTGCATTGAATCTATAGATATTTTCGGGTAATATGGACATTTTAATGACCTACATTCTTCCAATCCTTGAACACAGTATACACTTCCACTTATTTGTATTTTTCTCAATTTCTTTATTCAGTGGCCTATAGTTTTGTGAGTACAGACCTTTTAGTTCCTTGGTTAAACTTATTCCTGTGTAACTTAATTTTTGTTGTTGCAATAATAAATGGGATTTAAAAAAATTTCTCTGTCTGATAATTCATTATTGGTGTAGAAAAATGCTATTGATTCTGAGTATTGATTTTGTATCTGGCTATTTTGTGAAATTCAGTTATTAGGTCTCGTAGTTTTTTGATGGAGTCTATTGGGTTTTCTATGTAAAATATCATGCCATCTGCAAATAATGACAGTTTTACTTCCTCCTTTCCAATTTGGATGCCTTTTATTTCTTCTTGTCTGACTGCTGTTGCTAGGATTTTCAGTACTATGTTGAATAAGAGTGGTGAAAGTGGACATCCCTGTCTTTTTCCTCATCTTAAGAAAGATAATTTTATATTTTTGCCCATTGAGTATTATGTACACTGCATGCCTTTCATATGTGGCCTTATTATGTTGAAGTATGATCACTCTTTTCTCACTGTGTGGAGAGTTTTATCATAAATGGGTGTTAGATTTTATCAAATGTGTTTTAAAAATCTATTGATATGATCATGGGATTTTTGTCTTTTGTTGTGTTTATGTGATGTATCACACTTACTGATTTGCAAATATTGTACTAATTTTCCATCCCTAGGATAAATTTCACTTGACCATGGTGTATGATCTTTTTAATGTATTGCTGGATCTAGTCTGCTAATATTTTGTTGAGCATTTTAGCACCTATGCTATCTGGTATATTGGGCTATAATTTTTTTCTTTGTTGTATCTTTATCTATTGTTGGAATTAGGGTAATTCCCAGCCTTTTAATTAGAGCTTTGAAGTCTCCCTTCCTTTGAATGTTTTGGAATAGTTTGAGAAGAATAGGTGTTATTTCTTCTTTGAATGATTAGTAAAATTTACCTATGAAGCCATTCTACCCAGGACTTTTTTACTGAGAGTTTTTTAAAAATTATTATTACTGCTTCAGTTTCACTAGTTGTTATCAATGTGTTCAAGTTTTCTGATTGTTTCTGATTTAGTTCTGGAAAGCTGTGTTTCTAAGAATTTATTCATGGTTCTCCAATTTCTTATTGGCATATAGTTGTTCATAGTATTTTCTTACAATATTTTGTATTTCTGTGATATCAGTTACTTCTCCTCTTTCATTGCTGAATTTATTTATTTGGGTCTTCTTTATTTCATCATGAATCTGTTTAAAGATTTATCTTTTGTTTAACTTTTGAAAGAACTAGCCCCATATTCATTGATTTTTTTGATTTGTCTTTTTAGTCTCTATGTAACTTATTTTCACTCTGATCTTATTTCCTTCCTTCTACTCACATTGGGCTTCTCATCAATAAATCAAGAAACAAGAAGTGTTGACAAGGATGTGGAGAAAAGGAAACCCTACAGCGCTGTTGGTGGGAATGCAGACTGGTGAACCACTGTGAAAATTAGTATGAAATTTCTTCAAAATATTTAAAAATGGAACTGCCTTTTGACCCAAAGATTCAGTACTTGAAACACCCTAAGAATCCAGAAACACCAATTCAAAAGAATATACGCAATCCTATAGTCATAACAGTGTTATTAAAACAGCCAAATCTTTAAACAGCCTAAGTTCCCATTAGTAGATGAGTGACTAGAACAGCTGTGGTAAGTTTACACAATGAAATACTCTACAGCAGTAAAAATGAAGAAGCTCTTACCTTTGGGGACAGTCTCCATGGACCTAGAGACTATTATAATTGATGAAATAAGTTAGTTGATGAAATAACATATGATTGACTTATATGTGAAATCCAATAAACAAAATATACTGATGGGCAAAATAGAATCAGAAGCATAGAAACATGGAACAGACTGACAGCTGTAACAAGGGGAGGGGGAGGTGGGGACTGATTGAAAGAAGGTGAAAAGATTAGCCAAAGAACATTAGCCAAAGGTCTGTTCAGAAATTATCCAACCATGTAATATGAAAAATTGACATTTTTTGAAGAAGATAGAAGACACAAGAAACATTGTACATAGGACAATGGAGCCTCAGTTCCTATAAAGTAGGCACCATGGGACCTCATACAGTTCTTCCAATTGCCATCAGCTGCCCTGTTATATTTTGCTGGATCTCATCGATGGTCTGAAATTTCCTCCCTTTCAAAGGTGAGTTTATTTTTGGGAAAAGCCAGAAGTTGCAGGGCACCAAATCTGGACTGTAGCAGGGCTGAGTCATCTGGATGATTTGATATTTTGCAAAAAATTAAAAATATATGATGCATGCATGGGACAATATGCATGCATATTGTCATGATGAAGTTACTGATCACTAGTTACAGCTGCAGCCTGCTGAATCATCCAAATAGACACTGTGGAGTAATGTTCAAGCTTAATACAAAATTTGAGGAATCTTTATTGCTCTATTTGCTTAGTCATTTTGAATGCAATGGCCACACAGTACACACACTCACTCAGTGGTGTCTACCACCCCCACTGGCTAGTATAGCGAAGTTGTCATTGTTTATACATGCACATTCCAGTTCACATTCCTTGGCTGTCAGGTTACATTGATGTTATGCAAACCATTCTTGTTATATTAACAATGGTTTGATTTCTTCTGGACAGACATAATACATACATAACCAATGGACATGGACAGCTTGTGGGGATTACCTGAGGGAGCAGAGAGGGGGTGCTGAGTGGAGAGGGGCAAAGGTGGAAATATTGGCACAACTGTAATAGCATAAATAATAAAGCATATTTAAAAATTAAAATTCATGCTTGGCCTAGTAATAAGGTGATTGTAGGAGATATTTCTATTGTCTTAGCTAGGGATGAATACCAGTAATATTGGTAACTTTAGTAAGAGACATTAATAATTTTGATTTTACTTTTGTAATTTTCTCCATTCTTGTGACCAATTTAATTAAATGTGGAGGTAATGGTTGTTTCTGCAATGTCATCTGATCATATAATCAATATATACCTTCAAAATGCAGATCTTCCCCTAGATTCTTTGGAAACAAGGTGTCATATATCCAGTCATTAGAAAAATTAATGACTGAATAGTAAATTCTGAATTGATAAGTGCTACTTGGATGATATTTGTTGAGTTTTTTTCAGTGTTAGCTCTGAAATCAGTAATCTATAACTTTGGACTGAGTCAAGTATGCCTCCAGAATAACAAGGAGCTAATTTATTGCAGGTAGTAGTATATAGAGATCCTCTTTCAGAGAACTCTTTGTGGTATCCTTGTGGCTTCCAGATTTCATCTTAGGCTTTAGAATCATCAGTTGTGATGACTATTTGGAGAATTCCTTGAGATTAGTTTCTGGAGTTTTACAATATGATTAGTAAAGCCAAGAAGATATTTCAAGCTTTCCAGTAGATCAGATCAATTACTGGTTCCTGAGGGAATAACACTATCTGTCCTGCTAAGTGCCTCTGAGACTACCTTGGGACCCCTGTTAACAACCCCTGGAAGTCATGCTGCTCTAATCTTATTTTTTTTTTTAATCCTCACTTGAGGAGGATATGTTTATAAATTTTAGAGAGAGAGGCAGGAGAGAGAGGGAGATGTGATAAAGCAATGTCTATCAGTATTTGTTCCCGAGTTAGAATTGAACCCACAACCTAGGTATTTTGTCTGACTGAGGATTGAACTTGCAGCAGCATTTTGGTGCATGGAATGACACTCCAACCAACTGAGCCATCTGGCCAGGGTAAGCTGCTCATTTGGCATAGACCCCAATTTCCTTCTCTGTCAAGAAACCAATTTTTTCCCAGTTCATCTGCATACCTAAAGAAAGTCAGTCACAACCTCTTTGGCAAAGGGTCTAGAGAAAGAATATTGTAAAAAACATCTTTACACCCTGGCTGGTGGCTCAGTAGATAAGGCGCCGGCCTGCAGACCCAAAGATCACTGGTTCGATTCCCAGCCAGGGCACATAACCAGGTTGCAAGCTAGGTCTCCAGCCAGGTCCATAGCTGGAGGCAGGTCAAAGGTAACCATACATTGATGTCTCTCTCCCTCTCTGCCTCTATCTCTTCCCCTCTCTCTAAAAATAATAAATAAATTTAAAAAAGCAAAAAAACATCTTTACTACTTTTGAGCCAGCATAACCTGATTCAACTTCCTTCTTGTAATACAGCACCCACCAGGACAGTACTAAAACTTTTTTATACCAAAGCATCTTGCTGGTATAAGAGGGTTTTTTCTTGGAATTACCATCATGTGTCTAATGGTGAGTAATGGGAATTGTGATTCAAGTTCTTAAGCTTCCGTTGGGGGTGATGTGAATGGCTTACTCTTCTAGCAAGATATCAGCTTTGCTTGGAAAGACACAGAGATGTCATCCTTGCAGGCTGAACAGGAGTTGATGTGCTTACACTTATTGACAAGTACTTTTGAGTATACATTCTTGTGCAGTAGACCCTGGTGACCATCCTAGCAAGACAGCTGTGCTTCATTGATGGATGCAGCACTTAAACAAGAAACTGTGTCCTTACTATGGACCCTGCAATCTTCTAGGACTTGTATGTGTTAGATTTGATCCCAAATCAAATGGCCCAAAGATAAGTCATTACAGATTTTATGGTGAAATAACTTTCCATAACACTATTCTGCTGCACATTATTGAAGTAGTCCCTTAAGTTGCAAAGTACACAGATGGAACAATTCACCTAGTGTTTCCTAGTTGTGTACTAAAAATCTAAATTTGAAAAATTTGACCATCACTGATGAGACATGTGCTACCATTATCCAATGAGACCATCAGCTCTGCTTGTGAAGCAGAAACAAAATAGTTGAGGTTGCAAGCCAGGTCTCCAGCCAGGTCTCCAGCCAGGTCCGTAGCTGGAGACCAGTGAAAGGCAACCATACATTGATGTTTCTCTCCCTCTTTGCCTCCCTTCCTTTCCCCACTCTTTAAAAATAAAAAATAAAATCTTTTAAAAAATAGTTGAATATAAGATCTATCATGGCTCTAACAACTTTCAGGAGAACAACATGGTTTTTCTTTTAAGGACTTGAGTTTGTTGCCTCAAGATATGAGTTTCTGTCATCATGTGATCCCTGGGAAGCAAACTTCTGAGGAGAAGACTTTCAGTGTGACCCCTGGACGACATTTTAAATGTAGGGCATTAGGTGGAGGTTTTAGTTAGTCATTTTTTAGAATTTCTTGTTGTTCAGTTTTATTTCCTCCCTCCTTCTTTTCCTTTATCTTTCTTCCCTCTCTCCCTTATTTTGTTTTTGTTTCAACAGAAAGTGTTGAGTTATATACTTTATGATGGACTTCCGTTGAAGATATAAATATAGTCATGTGTTGCTTAACAATGGCAATACATTTTTAGAAACGCATCGTTAGGTGATTTCATCATTGTACAAACATCATAGAGTATAATCACACAGATCTAGATGTGTCTGCTACATGCTTAGGTTACATAGTATACCTTATTGATCCTGGGCTATAAACCTGTTATTGTACTGAACATTGTAGGAAATCATAACACAACGGGTAAGTATTTGTATATCTAAACATATCTAAACATAGAAAAAGTACAGTAAAATACATAAACCAGTGTCATAGTCATTTACTTCTATATCAAGTGTTATATATGTACATAATTGCACGTGCTTTTATATGACTGGTAGTACAGAAAGTTTGTTCATACCAGTATTGCTACCACCCTGTGAGTAATGTATTGCACTTCAGTGTTATAAGCAGTAGCTGTCACTAGATGATAGGAATTTTTTTAGCTCCATTATAATCTTACGGGACCACCAAAACATATATGGTTCACTGTTGACCGAAATAGTCTTCATGTGGCCCATGACTATGTTAAAATATAATTGTAACCCTCAGAAAACTTTTTGCCTGCCAGGGAGTGGTGCAGAAGTAAACATGAAAAATGTGCTGTGTGGTAAGAATAATGTCAGAGGTGTTGCAGGAAAATTAAGTTGGCCACCTAAGCCATCCTAGATACAGTGGGACAGGCTGGGATGGGAAGACATAATATTAAGAAGACTAACCTGGAGGAGATAACTTTGGTCTCTTTAGGCAAGTGGAAGAGATACTATTTCAAGATGTTGGGGTGGAGAAAAGAAGACAAACAATGGGCACAAAGGGAAGAGAGTGTGGGGCACTGAGGAAGTGGGGAATATTTCTCTATTACTGGAATGTAAGGTACATGGGGTGGGGTGCAGAACGAAAAGTGACCAGTGAAGCTGAAGAGATTAAATCAGGAACAGCATTACATTTTTGTTAAAGACTTGAAATTTTCCTAATATGTGGAGACATTTCAGAATTTTAATAATCAGGTATTTCTATTACCAAGATCTTTCCAGTAATGTGTGGAACATTGACTGGATGACAAGAATGAAAAAGAGGGGACCTATTTGAAGGCTATTTCTGTATTCCAAATGAGAAATGATGGTCTAATCCAGGACCATGATAGCACAGCAAAGAAGAGGATATAGATTTAGAGAACTTTAGAAGTTATAATTGACAGGACTTGAGCTTCAGTAGGTTTAGCAAGGAAGAAAACATCTGAAGTCATTGGAGATCTAATCAGAAGAATCCAAACTGAACTATAACCAATATGACTATTGAACTTATAAATCCATGATGTATATCATGCACCCTCTGCTATGGCACATGCTTGCTAAAGACCACATTGGAGATCCTCTCGTTAACTTTTAATTTTTCTCATGAAAAGTTCTCTCTAAACAACTGCTGGAACTATCAGAATCTATCTTTCTAGCATAGAGTTAGAAAGAGGATTATCTTTTACATACTTTTCCTTCTATAGGTAATTTGTCATTTTTCAAACTCTTTCATAAACTATGTTCTAACAATTATTTCCGTAGCAAAGATACTTGTGTAATAAATCATGCCAATCATGGCAACCAGCTCAATTTGACTTACTCAGAGGACTTCCCATTTTCAGCTACTTTGCTCAGCAATAATGAAAACTAATTACAACAAAAACTAAAATCTCATTTATTTTAAATTGCTATATTACCTTTTGTGGTTTATTCTTCCCATTTGGTAAGAGCAGATGTTTATATGTGGTGGAGAAGGCTGCCATAGAACTGATGGCTATTCTTGTTGAGCCCTGGAGAGTTTTCACGCTCAGAGCGAGCTGCTGTGGTGAGCAGGAGGGGAAGGAAGACAGGAAAAGCGCTGATTGGTCATAGCACTGTCTGAGAAGACGCTAGGCTAATGGATAGTCTTCCTTTGTGTAGAGTAAATGGTGGCACTGACTTGTTCTCTCTTCTTCCCCAACTCTAAAACCCGAGTTATAGCTGTCTAGAGATAAGGAACAATGAACCTGGAGAGGACAATGGTTTCTCCATTCATTTATTGGAGTCGGAATTTGCACAACTTTAATGTAGCCCTGAACATGGGTGTAAGAGAAAACAGCTGCTGCACATAAGAGTAGCTGCTGGGAAGCTCAGAGGATAAGCCTAGGTGCTTGTTCTAAAATTTGCTGCCCTGAATCTAATGTAAGTTACGTATAACCCTTAGCCAGTTCAGTTACTTGTTTTCCAAGCCCAGAAAAGACTAATAGCAAGCTAAAGGCAGGCATTCTGGCAGCAGCAGACAACTTGATAGTGAGGGAAAGGCCTAAAAAAATGGAAAGCAAAATTATACTTTGCTTTATAACATAGTGCAAGAAAAAAATAAATAAAATTATGAACCACTGTTATCTAGAAAGATTATAGTGTGACTTGTGTTTTTTATTTGAAACACAGACTGACAAAAATTTAGTAAAATAAACAGAGCTTAGAATTTCAAAATTTTTCATATCTTGAGAAATTAGCTACATTTCGATCTTCTATAGCTTTTGCCATTATGTCTTGCCAAGAAGTCACAAAGAGACCGTGGAAAAGTGTGCCTTTTTTATGGCACTCTCAGAATTGTCGTTCCCACCTTCTAGGTACCACCCTGTTTCTTCTCTCATCTACTAGCCTTACTTTACTTTCCTGCCATTTGTACACATCAATACCCTTTGTCTTTTCTTAGCTTTTGTGTTGGTAGTTGGGAGCCTAACTACTATGGTTTGAATGTTTGTGTCCTCCCAAAATTCATATGTTGGAATCTTAACTTCCAAAGATAATGGTATTAAGTCATGAGGGTGGGCCTTCATGAACAAGATTTGCACCTTATGAAAAAGAATCTACAGAGACATCCTGAGCTTCTTTCACTGTATGAGGACACAATGAGAAGTCTACAACTCTGAAGAAGGCTCTCACCCAACTATGTTGGTACTGTAATCTTGGATTTCCAGACTCTAGAATTGTGAAAAAATAAATTTCTGTTGTTTATAAGCTACCTAGTCTGTAAATGGGTAGCTTAAAATGACTTGGGTCATTTTGCTATAATGACCCAAGTGGGCTATGACACTAGTCAGTTTCCAAATGGTCAAAATTGGTAAAGAAATCATTATTGTTTTTAATTCTTTTAAATATTTAATTGGTATAGAATGTAGTTGCCATAGGCCAAAGAATGAAAAAAAAAAAAAACAAACCTCAGACATATCCAAATTTTGCATAAGTTTAAATACTGAAAGGAATTTAAGAGACTTGAATTTAAGTGTTATAATAATTACTAATAACTTGTAAACTAATTGCTTGAACAGACAAAGTTTTAATACTCAGCTATATTAAAAAACAACCTTCCCCAAATTATTATAAATCGTATCACTTCACTTTTTTTTAAAGATTTTCATTATTTTTAGAGATGGGGGAAGGGAGGGAGGGAGAGAAGGGGAGAAAGATCACTGTATGGTTGCCTTTCATGAGCCTCCAACTGGGGACCTAGTTCAACATCTGGCCTGCAACCTAGGCATGTGCCCTGACTGGGAATCCAACAGGGGACCCTTTGGTTCGCAGGCCAGTGCACCATCCACTGAGCCACACCACCTTACTTCTGTGACCAGGGCCTCACTTTACTTCTGTGGCTGACATTTCTACTTTAGACTTTGTGGTCGAATTTTGAGTTATAGTTAATATCTCAATATATTCAGAAATCATATTTCTATAGAAACAGAAGACTCAAAGTTGCAACTATACTCTTACAAATGATTTAATTATTATGGAATGAATGTTTGTATCTGTGACCCTTATGTTGGAGATGCCTGGAGCAGAATGGACTGTGATTAATTTATATGAGTATCATGCTTTTATTGGTTTGAGTTCCCATGTAGAAGTCTGGGGAAAATCTCTTCACTAGTTAGTTAGTCCAGGAAGTTGTCATCAGCTTCCATATTTGGATGCTGAACCAACATGTCAAAATATCAGAAAAAGCCATGTTATAGAAGAGAAAGAAAGCTTATAAGTACATACTGCAGTTAGTTACCGGTTAATCACAAGTGACATGCTCAGTGTCTTCTGTGAGCTATGTCCAGGTTTTCTAACCTTAATTCAGAATTTCTCAGTTCAATACCATTGGTATTTTGGACTGAAAGCCTCTTTGTATTATGGGGTCTATCTTATGCATTCTAACAACATCCGTAGACACTACCCATAGTTAAGAGCAATAGCTCCTAGTATTGATAAGCAAGACTGCCTTCTGACATTGACAAATATATCTTGTGTGTGTGTATAAGGAAGGAGAAGCATAAAGGCAAAGGTAAATTAACCCATTCAGAATCACTGCCCTAATCATAACTCCAACCCATTGAATTATATACACACTATTGTTCTTAAAGTATCATGTCCCAGAAATAGTTTGCTTCCAATTGAGAGAGCAAAAATGACACTGATCGCTAAGATTTAAATCTGTTACCTATAAAATATCATGGTCGCACCAGACCCAAGGTAACCAAGTTAGTATTTTATTCTCCTCATAGAATGACACATTTGTCTTGTCTCATTGTCTCTTCTTTTCTTTGGACTAAAGAATTTTTCCATTAATCTTAAGTTAGGCTTACCCATGCAGGGTAAGCATGTATCCTGTTTTATCCAGATCAGTCCTTGAGCATACCTATTAACCAAGCATTGCTATTAACAAAACCTGCTGTCAGTCCCTGAGTGTCCTGGTTCTAATAATAAATCATAATTATCTTTTTATGTCACGCTGGAGGAAAAAATATACCTTTTAATTTTAACAAGGAAAGGGAATGGGATAAAATTCAGTTTAAAATGGAATGTATGAGAAAGTACATTTATGTTTCTCCTCCCCCATTTTCCAATTCCATTAAACTGAAGAAGAAAATCACTTATGATGGAAGGGTGCTTATGAATAGACCTAGAGGCCTGAATGCATTTCAAGGCAGCAGCAGCTAAATACTTTCTGATGGATGAATCAGAATGGAGCAGGCAGCAGCCCCACAACTTGCAACAGAGAATGTAGTCTCAGGGCAGTTGCCCTTCTTTCTGACAGGTCTCTATGGCATTTCCAAGTCCCCTCAGCAAGAGTTTCATCTGGCAGAATTAGGAGGAGAGTAATTAATTGAGTGGCTATCCATTGAACAGCTAATTGATTTGCAAGTCTTGCCAAAAAAAGGAGTAAATGGAAGGTTTTTGCCACCTTCTTCAGCTCTATTTAAATCAGATATTTAATCTTTAATTCTAATATGATTATTATCAATTCTAATTGAATATAACAGACAAATACTCATTTAGGAAAAGTATTCATACAAAAAGGATAATCAAGTAAACAAACAGAATAAATGGCTTCAAAGAAAACAGAAAAGGTAAGTGAAAAGCTTTAGAGCTATTTTACTATCTTCAGAAAAATTTGACTAGATATTGCAAACATAAAATAAGCTTAGGTTGCTGTATAGAAGATGAGCACTTAGAGAAAAAACAAGAGTTCTTAGAAATTGAAAAATAGTTACACAAATTTTAAAAATGGAAGAAATAGAAGATAAACTAAAGTCAACTAAATATCTCAAAGTACATAGCAAAAAAAAAATATATATATATATATGTTAAATATGGAGAATTAATTCTGGACAGTTAGCACATATTAAAACTTCTAGAAAGAATGATAGAGAAAAATGGAAGAATAAAAATGATCAGATGTAATAGAAGAAAATTATCCAGAATTTAAAACAGACACAAGTCTACAATTTGAAAGAGCCCACAAAATTACAGTGGCCAAGACATGGATACAATCAAAGTGTCTGTCAATAGATGATTGGATAAAAATGAAAATGTGGTGTATATATATATTGGAATACTATTTGGCTATAGGAAAAGAGAAATACTGCCATTTGTGACAACATGGATGGATATATTTTTAAAAGACTTCATTTCTTTTTAGAGAGAGAGGAAGGGAAGGAAAAAGAGAGGGAGAGAAACACTGATGTGAGAAACATCAGTTGGTTGCCTCTCTCATGCACTAAAGCCTGCAACCCAGGCACGTGCCCCAACCGGGAATCTACCAGTGACCTTTCTCTTTGCAGGATGATGCCCAATCAACTGAGCCACACCAGTAAAGGCTAGATGGACATTGTTAAGTGAAATAATTCATAAAAAAGTAGAGAATCATAAGCTTTCACTCATATGTGGGATATAAAACTGAAAGTAACAGTCGAACAAACAAGAAAAACAAATGTGAAACCTCATAGACACAGGTAACAGTGGTAGTTACCAGAGGGAAATGGGCTGGAGAATATAGTAAAGGGTAAAGCGGACCAAATACATGGTGACTAAAGATGATTTAACTGGGTAGTGGACACACAATTCAATATACAAATCATGTATCACAGAAATGTACACTTGAAAACTATATAATCTTATTAACCACTGCCATCCCCCACTAAATTTAATTTTAAAAACACACAGGCATACTTTTAAAATGTCAAAAACAGATCACCAGGAAGGAAAAAGGAGCCACCAAAAGCAGGAAATCTGTGTGAATGCCTCAGCAATAATCTTCCTCACCCTGAACTCTTTTGCAAATTGAACAATATAGTAGTTTAAAATGTGTCCTGCAGAGAAAGCTATTAAAGGACATTGTAAAAGGGAAGAGAAATAAGTAAAGAAAAAAAGTGTTTCTTAAAATCTATAATTCCATTTAATTTCTTTGCCAATCCAAGTACTTGCCTATGTCCTTTAAATCATCTCAAAATTTAATGTGGTGAAGACTGGGCAGGTGGAAAAATTGGGGATATCTGTAATAGTGTCAACAACAAATAAATAAATAAATAAGTAAATAAATAAATATTACTTATAATGTAGTTTTTAAAAAACAGTAAATAATTAATCTTTTCATCCCTGTTCACCACATGGATTAGCTTTTTCTTCCTGTGCTCAATATCTATGCAAAAATGGGTCTGTGGGGGATGTGAAAAGTGGGAGGATATAGAATAGAAAATGGAAGTTATTTTTTCATAACATTTGAATTTGTTTAATATATGTATATTTGCAAGGATGTGATTAAACCGCAGGTGGGAAAGTGTAGGCCACCCATGGGTACTTCTCCATAATGCTGTCTTATTCCCTTAAGATCTTATTGCAAGCCAGGTCTCCAGCCAACTCTGTAGCTGGAGGCAGGTGTAAGGCAACCATACTTCGATGTCTCTCCCTCCCTGCCTGTCTCCCTTCCCCTTTCTCTAAAAATAATAAATTTGAAGAAAAAAAAAAAAAAGATCTTATTACAGAGCACCATAAATCAAACCAGGAGTTTCAGAGTATATTCTGTTTTTGCTTTTCTATTAGAGATTTGAAGATCTGACTTCACAACACAGAACCCTTGACTTCAATTTAACAAAAATTATTCAGCAACTCCAGTTTCAAGAGATCTCCCCCTCACCTTTTTTGTGTGTAGCTCATCTGGTATTAGTGTGAATGTTTGATGAGCTTTGCCCAAATTCTGGCTCTTGCCATATTGACTCAGTTTCTATCTGTTGGAACAATGTGACCTGCCAAGTTAGAAAGAACAAAATGCAGTGACTCACAGAAATGTTTTTTAAATTTCTAAACAAATTAAGTGCAAAGAGCATCGATAAGAGTGATTTTAACAATCTTGTTATCAGTTTACAGTGAGGCTGTTCCTCTTCCTTCCTCTCTGCCCCCACCCACCCCCAGCCATAAAACCTTCACCCATGAGAAACAACCTATGAAATTTTTAAAGATATACCTCAGGGGTCAGTATTGGTATTGAATCTTCCTTTTAATGAAAAAAATATTATCATTTGTGAAATAAGAAATATTTATAAGAAATAATCTGCCATGACCTGTGTGGCTCAGTTCATTGGGTATTGTTCACAGAGTGAAGGGTCACTAGTTCAATTTCCCATCAGGGAACATGCCTGGGTTTCAGATTCAGCCTTTGTTTGAGGGCACATAGACAATCACTGTTTCTCTCTCACATTGATGCATCTCTCTTTTTCTTTGTCCCTCCCTTCCTCTCTCTCTGAAAAGAAATAAATATAAACCTTAAAAAAAGGAAAAAATCTTCTGGGTTCTCTGTGGATACAATGGTGTGTGACACCTCAGTGTGATGTAAATTTGTCAAGAGCAAATAAATTTGATCTAATTATAAGAGTGGCTCTTCATGATGGCATAATTAAGGACTTAGTTTACATTTAGGGAATGCCCATCTTATTTTATTTTTTTATTTTTTTCAGGTGTACAGTTCTATAATACATCATGTGTATATTGTAGTGTGTGTTTAACACTCCACATCATCTCCTTTTATCACCATTTATTCCCGATTTACCCTCTTCTACTCACCCCCCGCTTTCCTCTTGGTAATCACCATATTGTTGTCTGTACCTGAAAGTTTTTTTTCCCTTATTTTTTCTTAATTTCTTCACCTTTTTCACACAGCTCCCCAACTGACCTCCTTTCTAACAGGTATCAGTCTACTCTTTCTATCTATGAAACAGTTTCTGTTTTGTTTGCTTGTTAATCCTGTTCATTAGATTTCACGGATACGTGAAGTCACATGGTACTTGTCTTTCTCTGACTGGCTTGTTTCACTTAGCATAGCACTCTCCAGGTCCAGCCATGCTTTTGCAAAGGGTAAGATTTCCTTTAGGTTTTATATGACCAAGTTGCATTTCATTGTGTAAATATACCATGGCTTTTTATCCATTCATCTACTGATGGACATTTGGCTATCGTAAATAACACTGCAATGAACATAGGATGTATATATTCTTTCAAATTAGTGCTTTGAGTTTCTTTGGGTATATAAGGCAGATTCATTTTTAATTTTTTGAGATAACTCTACACTGTTTTCCACAGTGACTGCACCAATCTGCATGAGGGTTCCCTTTTATCTACATCCTTACCAGCACTTGTTTGTGGATTTTTTAATGATAACCATTCTGACATATGTGAGGTGATTATGTCATTGTGGTTTTAATTTGCATTTCTCTGATGATTAGTAATGAACATCCTTTAATAGGTCTATTGACCATCTTTGGAGTCTTCTTTGGAGAAGTGTCTATTCAAGTATTTTGCCCGTTTTTTTCTTTAACTATCACCCAAGGATATGTTTATTGATTTTTGAGAGAGAAGAAAAGAGGGAGGGAGGAAATGAGGAAGAAAAGGAGGGAAAGAGGGAGAGAGAGAGAGGGAAAGAGATATGGATAGGAGAAAGACATCAATCTGTCATTTTCCACATGGATGGGCCTCAAACAGGGATTGAACCTGGAAACTTTAGGTGTAGCAGATGATGCTCCAAACCAATGAGCTACCTAGCCAGCACATTTTGCCCATTTTTTAAGTTGGATTATTTGATTTTGGGGGGATTGAATTTTATCGTGTTACATTGTATACCTGTACCACTTCTTTATCCATTAATTTATTAATGGAAACTTAGGTTGCTTCCATATATTGGCTATTGTAAATAACTTTGTATTTAACATATGGATGTATATGTCTTTTTTATTTAGTGTTGGGTATCTGAAAAATGCCCAGAGGTGGAGTTGCTTGGTCCTTCTTTGTATTTTGTTATAGCCATTGTTTCAAAGTCTATTTTGTCTGGTATAAATATTGGTACCCCAGCTTTTTTGTTATGTTTTGTTTGCATTTTCATGAAATGTCTTTTTCATCTTTTTATTTTCAGTACATATGTTTTTCGATATGAATGAAGTGAGCTCCTTATAGATAACATATGTAAGGGTTTCATTCTGTTTTCCATTCAGTAACTATGTTTTTTGATTGGGGCATTTAATTCATTTTTATTTAAAGTAATTATTGAGTAATAAGTGTTTATTGCCATTTTATTTATAATTTTATCTTTTTTTTTCTTAAAAAACATCCTTTAACATTTTTTTGTAATTCTGGTTTGGTGGTGATGAACTCCTTTACCTTTTTCTTGTCTGGGAGGTTCTTTATATGTCCTTTGATTCTAAATGATAGCTTTGCTAGGAAAAGTGATCTTGGGTGTAGGTCCTTGCTTTTTTATCACTTTGAATATTTCTTGCCAATTTCTTTTGGCCTTCAAAGTTCCTGTTGAGAAGTTAGCTGACGTTATTATGGGAGCTCCCTTATAGGTAACTAACTATTTCTATTGCTGCTATTAAGAATCTCTGTTTGTCTTTTACCTTTGGCATTTTCATGATTACGTTCCTTTGTGTGGGTCTCTTTGAGTTCATCTTGTTTGGAACTCTCTGAGGCTTCTTTACTTGTATGTCTATTTCCTTCACATTAGGGAAGTTTTTTGTCATTATTTTTTTCAAATAGGTTTTCAATTTCTTCTCCTTCAAGTACCCCTATGAAGGAATGTTGGTACACTTGATATTGTCTTTACATTATCCTCATTTGATTTTTTATTTTTGCTGTTCTGATTGGAAGTTTCGGATTCCTTATCTTCCAAACTACTAGTTTCATTATTTGCATCACCTACTCTACTATTGATTCCCTGTAATTTATTCTTCATTTCAGTTAGTGTATCCTTCTGTTCACATTGGCTCACTTTTATGGTTTCTATGTCCTTTTTCATACTTTTGAAGTTCTCACTAAGTTCATTGAACATCTTTATAACTACTGTTTAGAAGCCTGTAACTGGTAGTTATACCATTTCATTTAGTTCTTTTTCTGGAGATTTCTCCTGTTCTTTCACTTGGGATCTATTTTATCTCCTTATTTTGACTCCTTTTCTGTATTTGTTTATTTGTATTAGGCAGAGCTGCTAGGTTTTCCAAACTTAGTAGAGTGGTCTTATGTAGTAGGTGTTCTCTATGTCTAGTGGCATGGTCTCCAACCACCTGAGCTGGGAGTTCCAGGTGCGCCTCACTGTGAGGGCAGCTGTACTCTCCTGTTGTAGCTGAGCCCTGGTTGCTGTTGGTAAGTCACCAGGGGGATTAACTCCCAGTCTGCAAGGACTGGCTGTAACTACAGCAGAAGAGCTACTGTGTATGGGCTGACCCCACAGAGCAGGACTGACTTTAATGAGGTGTTGGTACCGATACAGTCTCCCCTTTTAGTGTGTCACTTATGGTGATAGTTGGATTGTTATCTGGCATTATATAAAGCTATCTACTAAGTACACTGGCTCTGTGGTTCTCAGGAGGTAAAAGGTCAGCCAAGGCCTGTGTTTGCCTGGGCTCACCAGGCCTAAATTACAGAATGATCTGCAGATGTTACCTGAGCAGAAGGAAATTCTGCTTTACAGAGCTATTTGAATGATTTTTTTCTATGTGGAATATTATGATCTTTTGTTCTATTTTTTTGCCTCTTGGGAATAGAGTAGCTGTTGCTCAAGCCACCAGGAGTAAAATACAAGCAGATTAAGGCTATAATTATAGACACAGTGATGTTATTGATTTGTTTACAAACTTGGTCCCATAAATCACATATATAATTGATCTATGCTTATTTTATTTGTCACTTAGGGATAGAAGGACAGACCAGAGAGACTGGCTGGTAATGCAGCACCAATTTTTTGCATATTGCCTACTTTTAGATCTCCTTTCAATTTTGCAATGATATTCAAAAAACAAGATTTTGTTGCGAGTGAACCAGAATCAACATCTCTAAGTTAGAAGAAAAATAGAGACACACTCATAGAGAGCAGGATGATAGCTCTGTTTGGAGTGGGGTTGGAGGGATTGAGCAAAAAGAAAAAGAATTCATGGACACAGACAACAGTGTGATGATTGTGGAGGGGATTGGTGGAGGTAGAAAAGGGTGTGAGGGGATAAATGGTAATGGAAAAAATACAATAAAACTTAACTATTTAAATAAATACAGGATACATGCAATAAAGTGGCAACATTTTAGTAAAATAAAACAATATACCACAGAAGTGTTATATTTTGAAATAAATTTATTCTTATATGTAAATACATAAACATAGTCATTATTTTTTTAATTGTTCAAAGAAAGTCTCCATTTGCTGCAATAATACACTTGATTTGACTTCAGAATCTTGAGCACGCTTTAATTAACTTTTCTTTATCCATGGACATCATCATGTTTTCAATCTTAGCCTTAACAGCCTCTTTATTAGAGTCAGGTTGTTTATTAACTCCTCTCTTGCCAATGCTGCATATATAATAGTCTAAAGGATTTGCTTCTGGTAAACGAGGCAGCCAGATTTCCTTTGACCAAAATTAAGGAACATTGAGACATTCTTGCACCTTTATGGCATTATGTGCTGTTGCACCATCTTGTTGGAAGATAAAATGACATCCATTTGCGACTTGCTTCATCCATGGTGCAACTACTTCTCTCAAAACAACAAGGTAAACATCAGCAGTCACCTTCAAGCCTTGTGGAAACAAATTTTGGGCCATGATATCTCCTTCATTGCTGAAAACACCTAACACCATCACTGTAGCAAAAAAAAAAAAATATTTTCATAATTGGGACTTCATTAGGATTCTCACAGAGCCACCTATTGTTTCTTTTGTTGACTATTTGGGCCTACTGAGAATTCTTTTCATTGGAGAAGAAAATCAGAGGGTTTTTTCCTTTGGGATTTTTCCATTTTGTTACCAGTTTCCTTGCTTTTTCAAAGTAACTTTCCTTTGTCTACTGTGTCATAAACTGGCCTCTTCTAAGCACATACGATCTGCATCTGATATCTTCAGCAATAATCTTGTGAACTGGTTGCATCTAACATCTGCAGTTCTCTTGCTTTGGAGAGCATTGACTTTCTTAGATCCTCATTAATGATCTCCTGGACTCTGTATGCAATATCTGGACTTGTGTGATCCTTGTATACTTTATGTGTTTTCCTTATTGGTGTGGTGACATCAGGATCAGCATCATACACCTTCTTCATGTTGTAAGCTATATGTAAAGGGATGTTATTGAAGTCTGTAATTTCCTTAGCATTTTGCCCGGCACGCAGTCCAGAAATTATGGTTGCTCTAACATATTATTCCTACGACATGATGGTTGCTCTCAGAATTTAACAATTATGTTAAATCATAACCTTAGAAACATAGTTTTTCAAAATTAATAAGAAGCACATGAAATAAGAAGAGACAGTGCTATTGCCAATTTATTGTGTGCACCTTGTAACTACGTATGATCTTTGAGGGCAAAAAAAAAAGAAAGAAAGAAAAGAAAAAAAAATGGCTTAGAAGCCAAAGTGTAGTGGGAGATATTAGGTTTTATTTTTTAAGAAATATTTAGCCGAGAGACTTCCAATTTATGTGCTATGAAGCTTAAGATAAGAAAATTAAATTATTTTATCTTTGGCATTAAGGAATAAATATCCACCTCCATGCTTTCTAGCCCCATGTGAGTGATGCCATTATACATATCTTTCTAAGTTTTATTTTCATAATGACTTCACAAATATTTCATTTTTATTGTCATAGTGAGTTTAACTCCTCTTCATTTTACAGAGTTATCCAGCATAAGCTGGGTAAAGGAGTATTATGAGGATGTAGTAGTTTAATTCAAATTGCTATTAAAAGTTTACTAAGGACACAACTTTCTAGATGTGGGCTGTCAGGTTTATAACTGATGATGACTTTTCACCAGAAGGCTCCTCTAATACCTCAAAAGCAACAAAACCAAATGTGACAGGCACACTGTAAAGGTAACCTTAGGGAGTCCTGTTTTGATGGAACATTATTGCCTTTTTAAAAATTATGTTGTGCAAGACTGAGCTTCTCCCATTGGCCTTGAAGAGGCAAATGGCCACAATGCAGACTCCTCATGGAGAAAACCACATGGCAAGGGATCCCTCTACCACCTGAAGGCAGCATCCAGCCAACAACTGGTAAGAAGTGAGGACGCTCATCTATCCATCCACAGAGAAATAAATTCTTTCAGAAATCTAAAAAAAAGCTCAGAAGCGCATTCCTAGTCAGACCTCCTGATGAGAATGCAGCCCAGGTGATATCTTGACTGCAGTCTTGTAAAATCCTGAGCAGAGTTTCCAGCTAAGTTATCCTAGACTGCTGATCCACAGAAACTGTGAGATAATATAGGTTTTAAACCGCTAATTTTTAAAAAAATTGTTACATATAAATAAGCATATAAAAGAAATGTACAAACCTAAACTCATTACCTTCTTTCCCGAGCCTTTTGTATTTTAATCAGTACAACTATTTTTCTGTGAAATTCATCTTTGGTTCTTTGTACATAAACCATCTCATGTATGATTCTATTCTTCTATTTCCTCTCCCATGAAGTGTTTCCTAGAGTATCAGCTCTGGGAGGGGATTGTCCACCATGGTATGCCTGATGTGCAGAAATAACAAACACACAGATCAGAATGTTTCTGGCAGAAAATTGAGAGTATTATAAAAATAAAAGCCTGATGAATTTTTGCTTCAGGTTATAAGAAGAAGCACGATCCATTATTTTGCTACTACAAGAATTTCCAAACTCACCAGAAACACAGAACAGATGTGGGATGTCAGTGGGCTGACCACACATCCCACTTTTGGTTTTCCTTTTCACTCAAAATCATTTTGATTGAGATAATGTTTTCAGTTGGTGGGTGGTAAATGAGGTGCTATTGTATGAGAATTCTAAATCAGATTATTTGGTAGTTTTTCTAACTCGGGTCTCCAATATAGGTGCCCCTTTTAAACATAAATTAATTGGGAAGAAATTTAGAGACGTGTGAAACCAAATAATCTTGATTTTGTTGTTTTTGTTGTTGTTAAACCAGGGCAGTTTGCCAAGTCCTTTCACCCTGATTATAAATCTCAAAGGGAATTAAGTCACATGTGCTTCTGATTAGTTTGCACTTGAATTATTCAAAAGTTTTGTAAGAACCATTTGAAATACAAAAACCTTTGTAAAATAAAACTTTTTTAATTTAAAGTTTTATTTATTTAATTTTGTTGCTGGTGTTGGGGAGAGGGAGTTTGATGCATAGTAAAGAAAAGTGGTGAACAGGCAGTAATTGTTAAAAGCTGACCTATTGACATCTTAAAGACCATGTTTGTATTACTGCTGTTCAGAAACATCATAGTATTTCTGTTTCTCCATAAATTGTGAGGATGCTCTTCCAAGGAAACATCTCAGGCATTGTGATGATTCTTCATAGATATTTATGGAGCCATAATTTGGATATTTCTTCTCTCAGGGCACCAAATGAGAAAATGTTTATTATGGAATATTCTGAAATATTCACTTGGTATATATCAAGCTAATAAAAAGGCATATTGTGGTTTAAAAAAACCTAACAACAAACAAACAACATCATCAACAACTAAAAAATGGTGAGAAGAGTACAATCTGAGTTAGAATCAGGATCATGAGCAAACCTCCCTAAAAGAGTAAGATTTACAAAGTAATCAAATGAAATCTTAAAACATGAAATCTATGTTGTTTATATCAATACTGAGTGTGGCAGAGTATAATTGACTCACTTTTGAAATTAAACTCTGCCTATAACTAGTATCCATATATTTTTATAAATATAGTATTTATATAATAATAGATTTCAAAATGTCTTCTGTTTCCTAACCAGATTATAGTAGAAGTTATTTTAAATCTTGGTTATATATCATTGAATATTAATATAACCCCCTTTCTGTTGAATAAGTCATGAGAATGCAAAAAGTAGAGAGAGAGTAGGGAAGTATGAAGCACAACAGAAATTACCAAGTATTAATGTATCACCCTGTCTAAAGAAATGAAAGGTCCTTTATCACTTTTTAAAATTTGTTTCCTTCTTATTGAATTTTTTGGGTGACACTGGTTGACAAAATTACACAGGTTTCAGGTGCACAATTCCACAACACATCATCTGTGCCCTGTATTGTATGTTCACAAGCCCAGGTTGAGTCTCCTTCCAGCACTATTTATCACCCAAATAGCCCCCAGCACCCCCAGCAATTGCTACACTGTTGCCCATGTCTATGAGTTGTTTTCTCTTTTTATTTCTTTCTTAACCCATTCCTCAATCCCCACCTCCTGACAGCTGTCAGTCTGGCTTATTTCACTTAGCATAATGCTCTCCAGACCCTTCCTTCAATTCTGATATGTCTGCAGTAATATCTACTGACCACATTTGAACTTTAATGACTATATAAAAATTAAAATGGGTAGATTTGTTCTATTTTAAGAAGCACTGCAAGTGCATTATAGAAAGGCACACAGACTAATGAGTTGTGCTTAAAATCCTTTGTTTAAATTTTTAGCTAAGTTTAAGTGTCTCTGAGGTATTTAGTATGCCAATTGGCCTGGGATTCAAGAAGTGGCCTCTCACCACATGGGCTCTGTGTGGTTAAAGGATACATTTGATCCAGATTTACCCCTTGGATAATATGTCTAAGTATATTGGCAAATTTCATGTATGATGACTTCAATTATGAAACAAAACTGTCTTATGAAACACTTTTTTTTTAAGATTTTTTTTCATTATTTTTAGAGAGGAGGGCAGGGAGGGACTAAGAAGGGGTGCCTTTCACCTGCCTCTAGCTGGGGACGTAGCTGGAGATGTGGCTTGCAACCTAGTTATGTGCCCTGGCTGGGAATCAAACCAGTGACTTTTGTGTTCGCAGGATGGTGCCAATCCACTGAGCCACTAGCCAGTGTGAAACACTATTCAACTTTCTGAAATTTGATGCCAAGATACACCCAGAATTAGGGCATACACTTCTTAGGGCATAGCTCCCTGTCCCTGGCCTCCTTGAGCCATCATTGATTGCATTCCACACCTCTTAATCTGACACCAACGACCTCATCACTACCATGGTAGAATTAACTTGCAAAAAAATCCATATTTACCACATTCTATGAATGACCCAGGATTTTATAGAACATACTTGATTCCTTTGGGAAACATGTTTATTTTAGGGTTTCTGAGAAGATGCTTTTCTGCAGTTGAATATCAGCTTGCCAAGAAGTTTCTGAAATCTAGCTGTTTTAATAAGAGAAGCCAAAAATAGTGGTATAAATTGTTGACCCTCTTTCAATGTTCTTATAGAGGATTTCTGCATTCAGTAGGAGGGAAGAATACAATAAATTTTTGTGCCATCTAGTTCTAAGATTCCATTATTCAAACACTTTGAGTTCATTTATTTCATGCAATGTATTGTAGTTTATTTCAGGACTAACTATGCATCAATTTGTAGTCATAAAAATACTTCTCAAGGTTACTCCTGTATCTTCTCTAATATCTCATCTTAATCTCTGATGTTCAACTGTGTTCATGAGGGAGAATAATACTTCCTATGTCATTTTATAAACAAGGCTTAAATAAAAATCCTTTAAGCAGAGAATATATGGAAGTTTTAATTTTCACTAACATGAAAATACTAATATATACAATACATATCAGAGCCTATTCAGTGAGCAAACTGTGATAATAGGTACTAGGTGCTGTGGAAGGTGTGAGAAGGGACACCTCACAGGGGAAGGGCAGCCACAGATAATAGAGGGTGGGGGCTCTGCTGTTTGTGTTAGAGTTGCCTGTCTAGTCTTATGCTTTCTACAAGCAGAAAAGTACTACAGTCACTCCACAACTTTAGGCTTAATAGTTAAGTAACCTAAATTGTAGGAGATTACCCATAAGTGGTTAGAGTTCAATATTATTTTGTTCTACAAACAATCCAATTAAAATATGGGTAAAAGACATTTTTTATGGGTAATAGACACTTCTCCAAAGAAGATATACAAATGGACAATAGACACATGAAAACATGCTCAGCTTCATCAATCAGCTTCATTGATCATCAGAAAGAGGCAAATTAAAACCACAATGAGATATTACTGCACACCTGTCAGAATGGCCATCATCAATTAGAACAGCGAGTGCTGGTGAGGATGTGGAGAAGATTGAACCCTTGT
The DNA here is from genome assembly GCA_004026585.1 of Noctilio leporinus. NCBI lineage: Eukaryota > Metazoa > Chordata > Mammalia > Chiroptera > Noctilionidae > Noctilio > Noctilio leporinus. Next base: position 7,944 of record PVIW01001662.1, on the reverse strand, counting down.
GCACAGTGGGTAACAGCCACTGTGGAAAACAGTATGGAGTTATCTCAAAAAATTCAGTATGGAAATGCCTCATGACCTAGTGATCCCAATTCTGGAAATATATCTGAAGAAACTCGAAACACTAATTCAAAAGAATGTAGGAACCACTATGTTCATTGCAGTATTATTTACAATAGCCAAGATCTGGCAGCAGCCTGAGTGCCCATCAGTAGATGAGTGGATGGAACACTACTTGGCCATAAAAAGAAGGAAATCTTACCTTTTGTGACAGTAGGGATGGAACTGGAGATTATATTGCTAAGTGAAATAAACCAGTTGGAGCAAACCAAATAGCACCTAATCCCACTTATATGTGGGATCTAATGAACAAAATAAACTGACAAAGTAGGAAGAGAGGCATGGATACATGGAACAGACTGACAGCTGTCAGAGGGGAGGGGTGTTGGAGGTTTGGAAGAAAGAAGGTGAAGAGATTAAACAAAAACCCCATATATATCATATATGTCATATGTGATTATATGTGTGTGTGTATATATATATACATATGTGTGTGTGTATATATATGCACATACATATATACATATGTGTGTGTGTGTGTGTATATATATATATATATACACATATATATATATATAGACACATAGATAGAGACGACAGTATGGGGATAATCAGAAAGAAAGGGGGCTGGGAGATTGGTGGATGTGGGCAAAGGTGAACAGAATGGAAACAGAAAGGGACTTTGCTTGGGGTGATGAGTACATGATACATTGTGCAGGTGATGGTTTGTTAAGCTGTACATATGAAGTTTATATGTCTCAGTAAGCAATGTCAGCTGAGTAAATTCAAGTCAACAAAATAAAACAAACCAATAGGTAATAGCCAGTTTTAAATAACACAGAAGGAAATAAAAAACTAATATTAGAAATAAATACCACCCTGATGAATTAAGATAAAAAACAAGCATTTTGCATCAAATTAGAAAATGTATTCCTTGTCAAAATTATTTTTCACCATATCCACATTTATTGGCCCAAAGTCATTAAAAATTAATAGTAGTAAATGCTGATTTCTCATATACAGTAATATTATTACAGGCGGTGGGACAAAATGGTTTTGTTCTTTTCATGACCTTATTAGGAGATGTTTTAACTGTGTTTCTTAGCATTTCAAACAAAATATTTGTACTCCCTACTGAAAATAGCTTAATTTGAAGTCCCAAAGGAATCCTGTCTCCTCATAAAGTTATGGTTAAAGTTTTGAGTTTCTGCCTCCTCCTTCCTTTGGATATGTATTCTAACTCCAAATTCAAGATTTAAATACTCTGGTTTCTCTTCACATTGTATGAATCTTTCACCTTTTGCAAAATCAGGCTTAGAGAAATAACACATTTGTCTTCCTAAATAATGGACTTTTGCCCAATTCTTTCAGTAGAGGCAATTTGCTAAACTGAAGTAATTTATAAGCATAATATTTTAAGCAGTGAAATAAGGTTAATTACTCACCCTATGATTCCTAATACACTCAACACAACTTCTCTTTTCACATGTAACAAGACATGCATACACTCTTAACTCTATCCATATATTAACCTTAGAGGCTATGTAATTTTGTTGAAAGTGGGACCTCAAATTCTGAGCTGAGCGCACTAAGAAGTTACTCACTGTAAATGTTTGACGTCCTGGTCTATAAATGGGATCACAATGACAAGGACCAAATGACATAGTGACATAATGAGTTTGTAGCATATGACTGCACGTAGAATGCTCCCTGTAACTGAGCCATTTTCTCTATTATTAATTCTTCCCTTGGATTTTATTAGCTATGTCATAGTTTTGTAATGGACACTCCTTGTTTTTACTTAATAAAATGTAAATCTTGTGTAAGAATTATAAAATGAATAACAATTTGTGATCAAGTAGCGGATATACTGAGCCCATTATCTGATGAATGTAGGGTATGTAGGTAGCCAGCCTAAACAATTCAGTATCTAATGTGGACATTAGATTTAATTTTTAAAATTCCAAAAATAGAACTGGTTGTTATACAATATAATAGAAAAATTTGACCCCTGAAATCTTTGAATAAATGCACACCTATGGCTCATGGTATGTACAAACAGTCACTTTGACATATTAATAATTTATTGAAATGAGTAAATATAAATAAAATAAACTCTGTGGGAAAGTGTTTTTGATACTAAAAAAAAAAAACCTCAAACTATCTAATTCAAATATGTCATCATGCATCAAATTCTGAAAGAGCAAACCAAAATGATTGAACAAATTGGGATCATCATTTTTTTTAAAGATTTTATTTATTATTTCCAGAGACAGAATTGCAAATTTTATTTTGCAAAGAATAATGCAATTTCTTTAACTCTTCCAGAAAAATTCAGGTTTTCTGTTTCATTTTCAGTTATTTTTAAGATATATTATCTGAGAAATTTGTCAATTTTATTTAAATGTTCATATTTATTGGAATGAAGTTCTTTTTAATATGTTATCATCTTTGTAATACCTACAACAAGGTGGTTCCATTTCCTTTTTAATTCCTAATATTGGCTATTTGTGTCCTTTGCTCCCATTTATCAGTCTCATGAGAGGTTGAACAACTTTATTAACCTTATTTTATTTTTTATTTTAAAAGATTTCATTCATTATTTTTAGAGAAAGGAGAAGGGAGAGAGGAAGAAAGGGAGAGAAACATCAATGTCTGGTTGCTTTTCACATGCCTCCAGCTGTGACTTTCACATGCCTCAAGTCAGGACGGGAGACCTGACTTGCAACCTAGTTATGTGCCCTGATGGGGAATTGAACCAGTGACCCTTGGTTTTGCAGGCCGGCGTTCAACCAACCACTGAGCCACACCAGCCAGGGCCTGTTCACCATAATAAAGGATCACAATTTGGCTCTTTTGATTTTTTAAAAAATATATATTTATATATTATATATATATATTTATATATTATATATATATTTATATATTATATATATTATATATTTATATATTATATAATATATATAATTTTTATGTTTTAAAAAAATCTATGTTGTTTTCTGTTTTTAGTTTCTTTTTATTTGATTTCTTAACATTATTCTGAACTTTTGTTCTTTTCTAATACTATTGGAAATTGAGACTTAAGAACCAATTTAGTTTAGTCACATAAGTTTTAATTTAGTACTTTCATTACCACTGAGTTCTAAATATTTATTATGATTTTATCTTTGACCCATGGATTATTTAGAGGTGATTTCCATTCAAGTATATAGTTTTTTCTAGATATCTTTTTGTTTCGATATTTACCAAAATTTCATTATAGACAGAGAACAGGATCTGCATTCCTCAGTTCCTTAATCCTTGTTGATACTACTTTGGACCAGAATATGATCAATTTTGCAATATGTTTTATGTATACTTCAAAAGCTTTTGTAATTTGCATTAGGTTGGTATAATGTTTTAGATATGTTTACCAATTAACTTTTATTAATTATATATTTTAAATCATCAATATAAATTTATTTAATTCTTCATTTAAATTTAACTCTTCATGTCTCTAGCCCTGGCTGGTGGCACAGTGGATGGGTGCAGGCCTGCAAACTCAAAGGTTGCTGGTTCAATTCCCAGTTGGGGCACATAACCAGGTTGCAAGCCAGGTCTTCTGTCTGATCTGTGGCTGGAGGCAAGTGAGAGGCAACCACACATTGATGACACCCTCCCTCTCTGCCTCCCTCCCTTCCCCTCTCTCTAAAAATAATAAATAATTTTTTTTTTTTTTAAAAAGAAGTATGCCTCTAGAAGTTCCCTGTGCATGTTGCACTCTGTTCTTATTTGGAGACCGGACTCTGTTTATTGATTGATTGATTGATTGATTTTTTTAGCTTTTATATTTCAAGTTTATTCTTCATTTAACTTTTAAAACACTGCTATAGTTGAATTATTAAAACAAAAACAACAGCAAGTAGTGAGCATATTATGATTATAGTCCTTCACTCATTCACTACTGTATATAAAATGCCAGCAGTGTTATTCACTGGCACCATTAAGAGGTCTGACCCTGAACACCACCCTAGGATGGTGTTCATCATCCTCATATGCTTCTCCTTTGTAATGGCACTGTCTTACTTGATTTGGATCAAAGTCCACCAGTTTTACCTGGTCCATTTCATCAATCTCTTCTACTTCCTTCCTTTCAGGTAGTAGTTTTTCTAGCAAAGAGAGTTTATCAGGAAAGAGAAAGCCATTCTCAGGAAAGTTAACCTTAAATTCAATGATTAGATGACCCTTTTCATATGGTCTACAATAAATTGACATGCCTTCATTTAGCACACACTTGATATCTCCATGCTTGACAATCTAACCTGGATGAAAGGTGATGGCTATGGTTCGGTTGTCAAGAGTAGCTATTGGCTTTTGAAAGCCACATAATGCTTCAACCAGCTGTATGTCCATACACATGAAAAGATCTTCTACTCGCAGAGTGAAAACAGTGTGGTCCTTCTGATTTAAAACAATGATATTATCTCCTGGCTCTAGGCCTGGTTCTTGGTCTCCTTCACCATGGAATGTTATCTTCTGGCCATCCTTCATGCCTTTGTCAATGGGGAATAAACATACCCATTATTATTGGACATTTATTATTTTCTTGTTTTTCTCTCTAGTTTTAATTGCCGTATTTTGAGGCTGTGCTGGTAGGTACAAGCAGGTTTAAAACTGTTATATCTTCTTGAGTTATTAAATCTGTTAACATTATCCAGTGACTATTTTAATCACTCTTTAATGCGTTAGACATTAAATCTACTTAGAGCAGCAAGTCTTATCCTTTTCATCTCATGGCATACATAAACTAATTACGAAAATTCCATGGCACACACAGAAAAAATATTGTATTTTTTGTAGATCTGATACAAGGCATAATTTTGATTTTTTCACACCAGAAGGCTATTGCTGTGTAAGCTGTTATCATTTTTTATTTAACAATCTAAGGGAAAAAGGGGTCAGTGTCTTTGAGGTAGTGTATGTTTTAAAAATTCTTGCTACACACCAGCATCTATTGTGGTACACTGGCTGAAAATTGCTAATCTAGAGTGATACTAATATCTTACCACCTTTCTTTTATTTAGATTTTGACTAGTGTATATTTCTTTTTAAAAGTCACATTATTTTCAATTTTTTGGTTCACAGCCACTCACCGTGAGCTCTGATGAAGGGAGGGCAGTGTGGAATGGGGTCATGGTGGAGAATCTGGAGGGAGATGCTAGGGAGAGACATTGGGGAGTGGCTGCTGCATCTCTGTGCTGTCATCACTGGATAGCCCAGCTGTCATTTTCCTGAGAAGGGCAAACCCCTCCCATGGGAATCAGCCTGGGGAAAAATTATTACCCCAACCCTGGGATACCATTCAACCCACCCTCAGGCATCATGCTCACCCACCCTGCATTATTTTGTTCCCCCTTGTTTCTTACCCATAGCAACTAGGCAGGCTCAGGGGGTGTCAGAAATGGGCTGGTGGGAGCAGCTATTCTATACACTTTTCTGGGAACCAGGCTGGTGCTGTCCATTCACAGCAAAGCCAACAGAAACAATGTCCTGATTTCTGGCAGACTTAAAATATGGGCTCCAGAGACCCCTACCTACTTGCCTAACAGGGGCACTGCCCAGCCAAGTTCATGGAAATAACCTGGGACAGTCTCAGATGTGTGGCTCCAGTGCAGAGGAACACACCCACCTTCTTCGCTTAAGTTTAACTGCCCCCTTCCCCCCACACCCATGGGAAATCCAAGAGCTTCCTTCATCCTCCCACTTCCAAGAGAAGCCCATTCAAAAGTAATCAAAAGTAGTGGGTTCAGTGACTAAGACTGACAGTAAGATGGCAAGCAGAGGAATACTGAGGAGGGATACTGTGGTGCCTTAAAAAATGTGCTGGCTGGCCCCTTAGCCCCCTGCTGGTAAAAGCCAGCCTTGTAAAACAAATTGGCATTTCCCTTATGAGCCAAGCCTGGTGGAAAGCAGCCACAAACTGATATTACTTGTAGCTTTGAACAGGCTGCTGAGGGCCTGATGTGGACAGCATCTGACATTGGCTGGCACCAACTTCAGACAACAGAAGAGCAGTATCCAAAGGGAAATCCCAGCAGGCAGGCATTAAACTCTTCTGAGATGAATTACACTTTTTCTTTTCATGATTTTTTCCTTTTTCACAGCTTTTAAATTATGGTTTCTTTTTTCTGTTCCTAATATCTTCTTCTATTTTTCTTTTATATCTCTTATTTTACTTTTTTCTTCTTACTATATTTTTCTTTCCTTTTCTTAGGTGTTTACTCTTTATCTTAGTTCTTTTCTTCCATTTTTCTCTCTCTATGCCTTATTTTATTGCTTCTTTTCTTTCTCTCTGATTGTAATCTTCTTTCTTTCCTTTGCTCTCCTCATATTCTTTTTTCCTTTTACAATTCTGTTTCTCTTTTTCCTTATTATTTGCTCTTTTGTTTTTGCTTTTGATTTTGTTGTTGGGGTTTCTTGCTTGTTTTTGCTTTTGTTTTGTTCTTTTAGTACCTATTCAACAACTTGCAAAATGTAGTTAGAGTTGAACCTCACAATCAACCAGTCAGGGAGGGGGTTGCCACCACAATTGAGCCAATAACAATCAAGACCCAATTTCAACAGGAAAGTCCACATACCCCATGCAAGGGATCTTTCCAGAGCATCCAGCTCAGGAGGTCAAAGAGACTGTACCACTGGGTCCCACCAGAATCCTATCACATAAAGCCACCCATGAAGACTGGGACTCTAATAAAATCTATCCATTATATAGAAACAAACACAAAGAGACAGCTAAAGTGGATACACAAAGAAACAACCCCTAAACAAAATAAAAAGAGGATTCCCAAGAAAAATACCTAACTAAAATTGAGGCAAGTAATTTATCAGACATAGAGCTCAAGGTAGTGATTATAAGGATGCTCAAGGAACTTAATGAGAACTATAAGGAGCTTTATGGGAACTGTAAGAAACTTAGTGGGAACTATTGAATTGTTCAAAAGGCCAGTATGATCATTCCATAAAATAAAACACATATTTTTAATTCTCACCAATAACTTTTTTGATTTGGATATTTTGAATATGTTGTTGATCTCCCACGTGGTATAATGTTGATTGTTCTCAATTAATTTCTCAGTTTGATTACTATGAACTTCAAATGGTCTACTTGATCATGCAACACCATCCAGCAAAAAAAAATTCTAGCATAATATAGCCATCAGAGAAGAAAAAGGAATCAAAGGTATCCAAATTGGAAAGGAGGAAGTCAAACTGTCATTATTTGCAGATGATATGATAGTGTACATATAAAACCTGATTGGCTCCACCCAAAATTTACTCAACCTAATAAGCAAATCTAGCAAAATAGCTGGGTATAAAGTCAATATCCAGAAATCAAAAGCACTTTTGTATACCAATAATGAAACAACAGAAATAGAAGCGAAAAAACAAACCCATTTACCATAGCAAGAAGAAAAATAAAGTACCTAGGAATCAACTTAACTAAGGAGGTAAAAGACCTGTACTCAGAAAACTACAGAACAATGAAGAAAGAAATCAAGGAAGACACAAATAAATGGAAGCATATACCATGTTCGTAGATGGGAAGAATTAACATCATTAAAATGTCCATACTACCCAAAGCAATCTACAGATTCAATGCAATCCCAATTCAAATACCAATGACAGACTTCACAGAAATAGAAAAAAACACTTCAAAAATTTATATGGAGCCAAAAATGCCCACGAATAGCCACCACAATCTTGAGAAAGAAGAACAAGGTAGGAGGAATCACAATACCGGACTTCAAACAATACTACAAGGCTACTGTCATCAAAACAGCATGGTACTGGCATAAGAATAGACATATAGATCAATGGAACAGAATAGAGAGCCCAGAAATTAACCCA